>BCIN01000008.1:921527-1121345 GCA_039545335.1 Kondoa subrosea
AGAGAGAGGTTGAGCAGAAGAAGAAGCAGCTTCCAAGCAGCTATGACAGGTTCTAATCAGCAAGTTGCATTACCTAATACCTGCAAAGGCTTACTCGCTGCAATACCACTACAAACACACTATAAGCACTCTACATTGTATCCAGTGTGACTAAACACACCTTGTCTATATTCTCCAAGTTCGCAGCCGGTTCATCGGTCACACAAGCCCAATGAAACCAAACAGCACATTGATCACAGCCTATCCAATCTACGTTATCCTCAACTCTCTTAGGTCTGCCTCGAGTGTTCGTAGATCGTGTAGTAGGGCATCGAGGACAAGGTTCGCCAGTACTTGAGTTGTTTCGTGCGTGTTTATGATTTGTGGAAGCCGCTATAGCATTCGCTGCAGAGGTTGCAGCATTTCTCTTAGGAGGCATTTGACCTCAGATATAAGTGTACTGGGCCTTTCCTGAGTTCGGCCTAACAACAATGTCACGGATCAAGACAAGAGGTGGAGCGAAAGACTGATTTTTGATTGGTAACGATGTCCGGCTATGAGGAATACCTGGGAGCTGCTTATACCAGTGCTATACATATACCAGTGCTCTATCTTGCTGAATTATTGCTATCGAAGCGAAGAAAGTGGCACAAGTCAGCAGATGCAAGCCAATATCTCTACCTTCGGGTGCTCAAATCATCAAGAAGAGAGCCTCCATGATCCCTGTACATGTTCATGATCGAAAGAAAGCACTCGCAAGCGGTTCTGATGAGTCTTACTATATATTTTTGTGAAATCTTGTTGTCAGTTGCGCCTCTAGACTGCTGTCCGCTCACGACTCGGCTCTTCCCTTGCTGCTCTCAATGTCGTCCTTTCCCCAGAGCTTGCTCGCATGACTGCGTCTTCACGACGAGACTACCATTTCTTATATGAAATACTTTCGGCGCAGAAAGAGCTTGTGGCTATTGGAATGAAGCTTGGGTCGTCAGTAACGCGCATAGTATCAACAAATAACTTTCATCTGGCCTTTCCTCAGACTTTATACTTGCTATAATACAATTGCTCAAGGCTTGTAATCAGGATCAGCAGCTGGATCATCAGCACCACCATCAGCCACAGTAGCTTCAGATACTCGTCATTAGCTCTGTCCAACACCACAAAGGTACTTTTAGCTAACCTTGGGTACTCATTCCGCCTTCTCGTCCAGTTGCGCCTACGCCAGGAGCTGGATTTGACCTGAATAAAGGTATCAGTCATTCGTCAATAATCAAGCAGAAAGTTCGAAGTACTGCTTGACGTTATCCCTTGTGTCAGAATATCTAAATCTGCTATGTCAATGAAAGGTCAACAGCGAACAGGAGAAAAGACTTACGGTTTCTCCTTTGATTCTCCACCTTCTGGCAGGTATTGACCATCTTGGGATTGAGCATCAGGACCTATAATGTATCGTTCAGGGAAAAGTGGGAACTTGAACAGCATGATACTCACCTCCGTCGGCCACGGTAGCTAGAACATGTTGTCAGCAAGCTTACTAGCTTGTAGTTGTATGTCATTTACCAGCAGTTGCTGTTACCTCACATGTCAGAAAATCCGTCAGTCAGGAGGCAGGCTGAACATACAAATTCCTCCATCCTTCGATGTTCCACCTACTCCTGGGGCTGGATTGCTTGTAGACATGATTAAATTGATGTTATGGTAGCGTTTGGAGGAGAGGTTAAGTCTGGACTCGAAGCCAAGCGGAAACGTGATTTGTAGCATTATTTCCCCGCAATGACGAACTCGAAAGAATAATGCAGAAAGATAGGCACAATATTACAGTCGTATTGCAATCTACGGGTCAGAATCTTTTCTTGTTCTCTCGTGCAGTTCACACTCGTTTTGATTGGCTGTTCAGCTCTTTACTGCCCGCATGTAAGCTTGTCCCCCACATCTGCAAGAATGAAGCCATTACTCGAAGAAACAAGTAGGTCTTGATGAGTTGCTGAGAATGCAGGAGACGAAATTGACTTGAAAATAAGAAGTATCAGAACATGGTTCGCAATCGAGGGAATCTCCACATTCGTACTTTAGATGCAAACACCTTCCCAATCGCAGTCTGGTGGTCAGAACGTACGCGACATTCTAGAGGAGTTGCAAGCGCTCGGTGTATACAGAATATTGAGTATTGCGCGTAAACAGTAGGATCGGGTCTTCATGCTCTTTATGTTCTTTGTTTGAGAGATGCTCGAGGTAGTATAGGAACATGTATTCATAATGATACTCCAGACGAAAGATAGCCAGAAACGAGCTAGAGATGAGATAGTCATAAGTGTTGAGAACGCTTCATTTAGAAATATTTATTTTTGAGCAATGAGTTTTGTGAGAAGTCCAACCTGGGAGAAACTCAAGTTTGAGTGCATGAAATACAAGGAGTGAGCATCTGGGCATACCTTTCTTCTGACAAGCTTTATCTGATTAACAAATAAGCTGACTGATCTTGGTGCAGAAATGATAAAAAGACTGACCACAATATGAAGCTACCCCGCAAGCGGAACATATCTTTCCCGGTCCGTCTAGATTAATCCAGCAAGCCATACAATAAGATCCACCATACCAAAGCTCTTGCATGAAGATTCGTCTGCGTCTATTTGCTGGATTTCCTCTCGCCAGTGCCTTCTCATATGCTCGGATCCGTGTGATCGGGTCGGTAATAATTCGTAAGGCTTCAGACTCTGTGTCCATGTGGCAATCAGATGGTAATTCGCCAAAGTAAACAAGTACTGCCAGTAGTGAGTAGAATGATGCGGATTGAGGTGACTGCTTGAAACCTGAATCATCGCCGTCGAAAGAGGCAACGCTTCGCTTGACGAATGTATGAAGATTGCCAAGCATTGTTACAGGACTGTACCGTGCGAAGCTTTTGACTCCATCGTGAAAGATTTTTTGACTAGCGGCTGGATTTGCGGAATGAAGCACTGAAAGAGAGTGCAGGATAGAGCACAGTGATTCATGAAAGAGCTCATCGGTCTCCATATTGGCGGAAGTAAGAGCGCAAAAAGAAAAGAGTCCAATAATGTTCCAACAAGCGCAGACAATGAAATGAAATCTGTTTCCCATATAGCGGCAGGCGATTGACGGTGCCAACAACTTGCGAACGAATTCTGCACAGTAGATTAATAGTTGAAATTGTTCTTTGATGTTTGATCCTGCTTTAGTTGTTGCTTCGTTGACATGAACCGTAAACGATCTCAAGAGCACATCTGGCCGGCGGGAAAGGATGATTTTGAAGCAGACCTCACTGGCAAGGGAGTGCATTTGTGACGAGCCAAACCATATAGCATCGAGCAGCTCAAAGCCTTTGCCATCGGGTCGCCCGCTGATAACCTTGATAATGGACATACTCCGCTCCTCCAACTCCTTCACAATGCATACACACAGTACATTTGATGGAACGCTGTTTCCGCATATAGCACAAAGTTCATCCATCTTATTGATCTTCCGAGAACCGGTCTGCTTAGTTTCTCTTTGACTTCTTGTTGGAGAGATTTGAGACGCTGAATGGGTAATGTGGTACCTTCCTGGTAATGCAATGTAATGTAATGGTGCAGGAGATAAACTAATACAAGTTTCGCTGGTTGGTAGGAGAAAAGCGCCGAAATAAGCTCGACCTCAAGCAAAAATGTCGCCTCCTCTGCCTCCGCCGACGCTGTATCAGCGTCTCATGGGTGCCATTGCTCCATTCATGATGATTCTTGTAGTCTTGCAGCACGGTCTAGGTACTCCAAACTCAATTTCCCAAGTTTGCTTTGGCTGAACATTCTTTAAGGCCCTGCGATTAAGAAGCAGCTATCTTCTCCTTCACTGCTCCTCTTCTCTCCTTCTGCTTGGTGGGATTATATTCTATCTAATGGCTTTGGCTTCATTCTGCGAGCATCCGACGAAGACTCTGCTGCTTATAAGCGAAAGCTCATGGCTCCTGCTCGCGGTACAGTGCTGGAGATTGGTCCTGGAGCAGGTCAGTAACTTGCTTATCCGGTGCTTCCCTGAGCTCAAGCTGCATGCAGGCCATAACGTCAAGTACTATCCTTCACAAGTCAATAAAATCATCGGCGGTAGACACTCTTTGATTGCGAAGATGTCACATTAATTCTTGTGAACAGTCGAACCTTTCCTTGGTCTCCATCCAGAACTGAAAGCAGCGATTAAAGCCGCCGGTATTAGCTCCAGGTATACCATTGCACCTGTTTCGATCGAGGATGAAGTCGCGTTAGCTAAATACGGAGTGACCGAAGAGAAGTTTGATACTGTAGTATGCATTCAGGTAAGACTCTTGCTTTGAGATTCTTGACCATCACTGAGGTGCTACATTCAGTGCCTTTGCTCTTGTGTAAGTTTGTCAAAAGCCGCTCAATTTTTTTCCCTGATCAAGATATCAGCCCAATCCTCGACTACTCATACCTCGACTGCAGAAATGGCTCAAACCGGGTGGAACACTTATAGTTTATGAGCATGTCTTTTCCGACGACTCCCTCAGCAACATCTTTCAAATCCTTTGGACTTCGCTTTGCTGGAGATCGTCAGTATCTGTCTAATTGTCTTGAATTATCTGATGTGATGATTCTCAGTCTGTTTGCGGGATGTGAAATGACTAGAAGAACAGAAGAATGGTTACGAGAGCTGGGAGGCTGGAAAGAGATCAAGCTGTCGGCTCTGCCTGGTGAAACAGGAGGGATGCTCTATCCTCATTGCGCGGGAACGCTGACCAAGGCAGATTAGGTGTTGGCAAATGTTCGGAATGTTCAAATGTCAAATGTCGATACTTTTCTCGTCGTATCATTGTTCGCAACACATTGTGCTAGATGCAGTGCAGCTCAGCAGGAGAACGATACAGTGCTTCAAAAGCACGAATTTCTTAGATTATGTAATTGCCTTCAGAACCACGATGTACCCTTTCCAACGCGATACCAGGAGCCTGTTGAGCATACCAGTCATGCCAGGGACGATCAGACGAGCAGGATCTGCAACGGGAAGAGGAAAACTCGCATCATCTAAGCCATCCTTGACAATAGCCAAATCCGTCGAGTAATTATATTTGATCTCCTCGTTTTCTTCCTTTGTCAGCCTGGCCAGAGTCCAATCAGCCTCGTCTTTGTGTCCCGAAGTCGGTATAATGCAATAGTCTCCTACCGGCTGGTGTTGTGTAGGGCTTGATTCTGCTTCGACTCTTGCTCTGCCTCTCAAGGAATCGTTTGTGAACCTATTACGTACCTATGCAAACCCACGGTATGGTCATCATGATCGACTCGATGCTCGAAAGTATTCATTCCGACCACTCAGACGAGAATTCGCGCGGCATGACAGTCCAATCTCGCTTTTATGGCATGCCTGATCAGGTATGTTGTTCTTTAAACGGTGTCTATCAACGCTCATGATTACTACAGTATCAAATGCGTGGACCTGCAACACCTGTAGTCGATAGACGAGGTCGAGATTGGGAACCAGAACCTACTTCTCATTGGTCACCTGACAGCAGAATCACTCAACATTCTTCCCGCTCCTCTTATGCATCGCGACCAGAAGAAGATCAATATGACGTCCTATCATACTACGCCGATTATGTACCAGATCTACAACAACCAAATCTACCTACTCCTCTAAGCTATCCTGAATCATATCAGCCTCTGCCATCTGTTAACATAACTACAACAGATCAACAGTCACCTGCTCGTAAACGTCGTCCCTCTTTCGGTCAGCAACTTGTTCGCACATTCAGCTCAAGTTCTCGTCGCAAGAGTTCAGCTCAATCATCAGACATCGTCGTTCCTCCTCTACCGGTCAATGCTGCTGCCATCACAGCTTCGTATGGTTCTCCTCGTCTAGCTGTCCCACCTTCTCCTTCTCCTACTCGACCCCACTTCACTACATCAGTGCCAGTCCCAGAACCTCGGGCAAGACGTCCTTCTCTCTTCCAGTCTTTCCGCAAATCTTTCAGCAAAGGATCAACACCTCATGGCTCGGAACCTAACAGTCCAAAGTCAAGAAAGGGGTCAGCGGAGGAAAGGAAAGGTTCAGCGGATTTCAGGAAAGGATCAGCATCACGTAAAGGATCGAATGGTTCGGATAGGCTTCTTCCAACAGCACAAGATATCCCGACAGCAAAGGATATTGCTCATTCTTTTATTGCTGCCGCACGAAGGAAATCAAGCAAAGGTGGAATCGATCTCTCTGCACTTCGTCTGGATCCTCGACGTGATTCGACATCTGCTTCTCAATCAGCGTCATCGCTATCAACGGAACGAGTGCATCCTTCTTTTAGCTCTTCTTTGAAGGAGACTATTAGCCAGCCATACGAATTTCCAAGACGTATGGAATTTTCTCCTCCTTCTTCTTCAGTCGCAACCACATCAACAGCTGCTGTGCGACAAATCAATCACTACTCGTCGCCTTCAGTCAGCAGCCAGAAAGCCACAGTCCATCAATCTGATCTTGGGCCTAGCGTCTCTTTACCACAAGAAATCGATACTCATTCAATCTACACTGCGAGTGAAAATGAACTTGCTACTCCAGCATCGGAAGTCAATGGTATAGCCTGGGATGGATTCCAATCCTCAGCTAATTCGGGTTTTGTCAATCCCTGGACTGCATCAGCTACTGCCAAAGACAAGCAAGCTAAAGATGGAAGTGGTGAAGATAGCGAATGGAGTCACTCACCAGGAGGAAGACGCAATTCTTTCGCTTCATCCTTATCTTCACGCAATTTCATCTCACCTCCTGGTCAAAACGGTGATGTTCCGCCTAGACAATCTTCAGCTGCTTTTTCGAGAAGAGCAAGTCTGGCTGCTAGTATCAAAGATCAATATGTCATGACCTCCAAAGTACCTCTCCCTTCACCCGAAGAAAGCAGTATAGCTCTACATCCTTCTTTTAGCTCATACGCTTTCCCAGCCAAATCGTCAACTGCTCCAACTGCTACTTCAAGTTCCCTCAGCAAGAAAGATAAACGCAACCGTGCTCGGACAACAGCCATTATTGATGGCACTTTACAATCTCAAGCTTACCCCGCCAGCAAGCAGCTTCAGCACAGAAGGAAATCCAGCTTGAAATCTATGGATTCTTCGTCATTACCCAAAAGAAGGAAATCAAGGTTGTCTGTCTCTTTTGAGATGGATTCACCCACCAGACCAATGCCACTGCCAACACATCATCATCGAGCAACTTCTTCCATTACTTCTTCTATTACCTCGAGCGACGTACCTGGAGATTCATCTTCCTCTTCCAATTATACAGCATCAGAATCAGAAACGGATGATGCACCTGATCTTCCTTCTTTATCTGGAAGTCCAACAACTACAGGAAGTGAAGATTTCTTTCAACTCAGAAACCCTTGGACTGGTTATTCTGTTGCTCATGTTATTGATGCACCAAAACAACCTTGGATGGATGAAGAACGTAGAGGAACTTTAATGCCCACAACACCTTCAAGCAAAGGATCTTTTTCTTCTCCTAGTGTTGTTGACGGAATGCTTAAAAGAGAAAAGAAGAATGGTGGTGGATTTTTTTCAACTCCTCAGACCTCCTATGGTGGACAAAATGGATTCAGAGTAAGCTTGGATGTTGGTCAGGGCCAGGGAAATACGTATGAACCGTTTTAAGTAAAAATCGTTGGCATCTGTACAATAGAGGTCTGGCTATATTATTTATCGTTTATGCATTGCTATGTAACTGTCATTTTCCATTGCTAGAGTCCATCCCAACAAATGAGAGCAATGAGATATCATGATGCTGAGGTAAGCTAGATATACTCATGTGTAGTATCGCGCTGCGCTGCAGAGCCCAAGAACACACGACACAGTCGTCTGTTAGTCCCGTCCATCCAGTAAGCAAGCAATTAGGCAAGCTTACTTATCCGATCATCTAAGTCCGACCTGCATCATCGATTGCTAAAAACACGTTTATGTTCAGAACAGCGATACGGAAAATGAGTGAGAAGAACGATATCACCAAATGGGCTTCTAAAGATGGTCACTTCAAGAGGTGCGTTCATCAGCATAACGCGAGAATTGGATTCCCATTTGCTGAGATTCCAAAGCACTACAGACAGCAAAGTGCTTTCAGGGATTCGATCAGCAGGGATAAGAACGCAAAGTACCCTGCTGAAAAGGGCAGATATCATTTATGTGAGTACAGTCTTTGAGAATCGAGCAAGGGTAGATGACTGATCGGAAGGATGGTTACAGATGTCAGCTACGCCTGGTGAGCTATACTCGCAATTCAATGGTCATACACTAATCCTATGTGGCAGTCCTTGGGCGCATAGAGCTTTGCTAGTCCGACAGCTGAAAGGCTTGGAAGACATCATCGGTACGTCTTTGCATGGACCGCTGCTTTGGTAGCTTAGACTATGCCGATACGTACAGACGTCTCTGTCGTTCACCCTCACATGAACAAGCAAGGCTGGTCATTCAACGGAGTAGGTTACGAAGGCCGTTAGTTCTTCCTTTATTTATTTCAGCTTGCTGCATACTCATACATGCATAAACAGAGGGCTCCGATAACGGAAAGGTTGCAGATGTCATTCCAGACTCAGTCAACAACTTTGATCTGTTGCAAGAACTCTATTACAAGCATGAACCGGATTATGAAGGTCGTTACACTGTTCCAGTCGTTTGGGATAAGAAGACTTCAAAGATCGGTGTGCCATATTCTTTACTATCTACAGAATAGCGCCTGACTGTCTTGTAGTCAACAATGAGAGTAGCGAAATCATTCGTTTCTTGTATACGGAGGTCAGTCGAGGCAAGCAGTAGGCCGATGGTCGGCTTATTGTTTGATGTCGATATGACAGTTTGATGATCTGGTTTCCAAAGAACATCAAGGTGTAACATACTATCCTGAAAAGCTAAGGAAGGAAATTGATGAGCTCAATGAATGGTTAGTCTGTTCTGTTTGCCCCCTTGTTGCATAAGCTCAAGATACTGCAGGGTTTATGATACCGGTGAGCATCTCGGCTTCATCAGTCGGACCTCTGCTGATTAGTGAACAGTCAACAACGGAGTGTACAAATCAGGTTTCGCTACTACTCAGGATGCTTATCTTGAAAACGTCAAGGCTCTCAAAGGATCTCTTGATCGTCTTGAAAAGATACTAGAAGGTAAAGAATACTTGATTGGCGAGACTTTGACCGAAGGTGAGCTAAGCTCAAACTTACTAAACGTGATGGTTTGGCTGACAGCTTGTATAGCCGACATTCGGCTCTACCCTACTATCAGTGAGTGGTCGTTGCTCTTTCTCTCTTCAGAGTAATGAACAATCTTGCCTTCACAGTTCGCTACGATCCGGTTTATGTTGGTCACTTCAAATGCAATACTGGCACTATTAGGCATGATTATCCTAATCTGAATCGTCAGTGATTTTTGGCCATCCGCATTACACGATGCTGATGGTCTTGCGTTGCTGACAGGCTGGTTGAAGAATCTCTACTACAAGCATGATTTCAAGAAGACCACTCAGTTCGATCACATCAAGATCCATTACTACAGTGAGCGAACTTTGTAGTGCGTTGCGCTGCTGTACTAATTGCAATCACCAGCTTCTCACCCTCAAAGTAAGCTCTCGGTTTCTGAACACGTCTCGATTTGCTGATCTGTCCTTCTTGATAGTCAATCCCACTCGTATCGTGCCTTTAGGTCCAATTCCAGCGTAAGCATTCGTTCCTTTCCGTAAAGTATGTCACTAACACGCAGGCCAGCATCGAGGCAGAGTGTTTGTGTCAAAAAAAATATACATATGACAGACGTAATTAATGCTAATACAATCGTCCGAAATAATGCACTAGCCTGTTCAAACCCAATGGCAGTACCCATTCTCTTGTAAAATATGGTCTTCCATAATAAGCAAGCACCAATATTCCGATCGCACTAACGATTGCGAACTTCCTTCCACTGCTCATGCCTTGCGCCATTGCTTTCTTTACCGGTTTCTTCTCTTCTTCCTCCGTTTGATGTGGTATAACTATCCCAACTCTACGCATCACAATTTCTTCCGCTTCAGAATCGCTTAAAACAGGTATTGGTTTCCAAGTCCAAACACAACTTTTTGGTCCCATAATCTCTTTCACACCTATTTTCTCTAAAGGAAATTCGATCCATAATTTCCTAGCGTGTAAAAGAATATCTTCTACTGATACGCTGTTTGGACTGAGTTCAGGGGAAGAAGGATTATCAGATTCGATCAAAGATGTTGGAGAAAGAGGATCAGGTTGGAAAGCTGGTGTATAAATATCTGGATCATCATATGTCGCTATACCTAGATCTGAATTGATTGATCGAGGTGATCTTGATGAAGATGAAGAAAGGAAAGAAGCTGATAGAGAAGAATCGGATTCGGTTGATGATTTGGCACGACGGGAAGAAGGTGGTGGTGATAAAGAGCTATGAAGGGTAGGAAGTTTAGAGAGGGTGTGATGTAGTATCGCAGGATCCGATGCGCTATCCGGATCCAAAGCAGCCAGTTCTTCTTTCTTGGCTTCAATCATCTGCTTGCTTCTTAAGTATTGGCTAGATATGGCACAAAAAAGGACTTACGGCTACACCTAGATAAACTACAAAAGCTGGATTTTCTGTCAGAAGAACATCGAATAGTCGAGTGATAGTAGCCAAAGAGTCGAGATCGTGCGAGAGCAGAGTGAGAACCCAAGATAATGAGAAATAGGGAAGTGCCGATATCCTTTGCATTGAAGATTAGCTCCGTCATTGCTTCAAGACGGCTGACTTACTGCTCGACCAGTCCCGATAATTCTGGATCCACCTTCGCAAGTAGGTTCTTGAGTATCCTGCAGCTCATCTTCGCATTATTATCACATGATCATATGCTTGACTAACCTTAAGTAGCCCAGAACTGCATCCAAACTCGGGCCCATGCTGTCTCGCGATCGATGCAAACTCATCTTTTCTGCACTAGCTTTGGCCAGATCTAGATCATTGAGTACCAGGAGAAGTATAGACATAATATCATGATATCCCTAGCATTGATTTCAGCGTATTTCGTAGCAGAAACGAGACATCAATCACCTGAAAGTAGTGTAGACCTGGCCAGCTACGTAATACGTGAATGATCAATCCACTAAGCTGCTCTTTTCTCTTCTCCTTCTCTAACTTGGAAGCGCCTGCACTCTCGCATCAGCCTAAATGCGAAGAGAACCGAATAGCAGTTTCTTGAACGGACCATTGAGCAGCGAGATGAAGGACCTATTCACATCCAATCCAACCTGGTGTTCATCTCTATGAAGTACTACTTCCTTCGCCTTGCCTTTGCCTTTAATATCTCTCACACCCAATAGATAAGGCCAAACCAGATTCCTCACTCCCTCGCCTTCAAAGCCTTGAGGAGCATAAGCTAGATCTTTCAACCCTTCCCAATCATTTGTAGCTATCAAAATCTTGCATTGCTCCAACAAATCCACTTGTTCGTTTGCTGAACTTGCAGATTTCAAACTCAAGGTAGAAGAGTCTATTCGTGCCAAGGAATCATCCAGAGGATCAGATAAGGGTATATGTACAAAAGTACCGGTATCACTTTCTTGTGAATCCTGCATCCTCGTTGTTCTAGAGCAACCATATAATAATAATGTCATCGAAAGTGAAAGTCGTTAAAGCTCATGAATTGCAGGAATCGGGCAGCCAAACTAAAGGAATGATAAGACAGAACGCTTTAGTGGATCAAAGTGATCAAATCTGTTCATCATGCAAGTTATATTACAGCTTCATACCCCGGATTTCATGCAGAAACTGACAGAAGCTGCAGTAATGATCGCTAAGCCTCATTCGGAAAGTGATGTACACAGTAAGCTCATGATTGCAGGGAATGGCCTAGAATCTAATTCCTTAATTTCCATTGTTCAGCTCACGGAGATCAAGATACAATCGTATATGCTGCAAGCGGGACAGGATTAGTAGTCTGGGACGGTGGAAAGACTAGACAAGAGCTCAAGCAAGGAGACTGGGCTTTGATTCCTGCTCATACGGAACATCAGTACGTTTGCGTGAACCTCGATCAAGGAATGTAGCTCAAAGAAGACTACAGGGAAGTGAATGAAAGCGATCAAGATGTGGTTTGGGTCATCTGCAGAGGAGGAAGAGTGCCCAAAGTGAACAACCTTGAAGGATGGACTGCGTAGCGGTATAACGGAACCTGACTCTTTGTAAAGAAGCCTGCGTCACCATCACGGACGCAAGAGGAACATAATCGCGTAGCATGTTGAGGTCACAAATCACCAATGAACGAGACGAAGCAGTCCAGAGCAACAAATCGCTGCACACAAAACATGCAAAGCAGAAAGGCGCGATAAATCAGATGATCAGGAGATGATGAGTATCAAGGACGTCCGCTAACGATAGGGCACTGCAAAACCGCTTGCGGGCACGCATCGCAAGTGCATTCGTTCTTCACAAAGCTTCCGATTCATACTGTCACAGGTGTTCTGAACCGCCAGCCTGTGCTTGCTCATGCACGACTTCGAGTGCTACCGGAATCTATCGCATCTTTTGTTGCTGTGTACTGCTGGAATCAAGTGAAGTCGTTGCACTAGGTCAAGCCGTGAGACTCTGTTTTGCAAATTGCAAAGAACTACCTACATAAACACCGCGCGGCACAGCCTGCTGCTCCAGGACTTTCGTTGCGAGTGATCTCTTCGTGTCACCGAACGTGATCATCTCAGCGAAGTTCGCGCTCAAGCGAATCGTTAGGCCAAACTAGTGAAGCCTCAATGATCGAGCTTCTTCGTCTACAGGAAGAAATATATCGTCTCTGTCATTTCTTACCTGCTATACATACCGCTTCTCTCATTATTCGGGCCGAGTGTTCCAAGTGCCCGAAGCGTAAACTTCAGATTGATGATGGCCTAAGACTGTTTCCTTGCAAGATGTTTCGGTTTTCCTTTTGCTGGGGTACAATTTGGCCAGTAGAAAAGTTTCTGGCTCTTGTAAAGGTTGTCCAGACTAACGATATCTATGTCTTCCCCTCAAATCATACTCGGTAACCCAACTTCTCCTTCTCCTGGTGAGTCATTCGTATAGCCTAGATAGCCTAGGCACCTATGCTGATAGATTCGTTTACAGCTTCAGCTTCCTCTTCTTCTGCTACTCCTTCACCTTCTTTGCGCAAGACTAAGAAGCAATGCCCAACAGCTAAAGGGTACAGCGCGCTGATCCAAGCTATTTCCAGCTTGACAGAGGAAGACTGTCTACTATCTCAGGCTCAAGCACTACAAAATATAGAAGCGCAGCGAGATGAAAGCTCGACTTCATCTGGAAAAGAAGCAAAAAGAAGACAAGCTGCAGAAATCGCTGGTCTCGAAGCTTGGTGTCAGAAAGTCGGCAAAGGTCGTCAGATATTGACCAAGGACGCGTCCTTTCCTAAAGGTGAGCTCTATCCCTAAACTATCGATACTTCTTCTAACGATCGAATATCATCAGAACAAGTAGTCGGGTATCTCAGCTTCAAAATCACTTCTCGAGCAGCTTTTGGTCGTCAATCAAGTCTGAAGAAAGATGGCAAGAAAGCTATTGGAAAGAAGACTGTTCTACGATGGTGGGTCGACCTGAAAGCTGCAGTACGTTTCGACTCTCGCGCTTGATATCTGGTCTGACGGCACAGTAGCTCCGCAAGAAATACAATATAGTTCCTGAAGAAGTGTTCTCGCTGCAAAAGGTATACACGGGTGCTCAGAAGTGATCGCAAAGCTGAAAGTTCTGTTAGACTCTCGAGCGATGGACCAAGGCACATGGCTTGACTGACTCTAAGAAGAAAGAGGTCTTCGTTCCGCTAGACCTGAGCTATCTCCTGGCATTTCTTGTATCGTCAGAAAGTCCGATTAAGGGCAATTATAGAGTAAGATTACCCATCAAATTGCACTGGCTATCTGACGTATGGCGATAGCGCGCAAGACTTGCGCTTTCTCTAGGGATCATTCAAGGGCACGGTGACAGGCCTGGCGAGGTCTCGCCACCTACTAGTCGCATCAAGAATGCGGACGAAGGGATAAATTATTCGGTAGGTCAACGACCTTATCTCTGATACGGCTAAATGACGTTCGATACAGTCATTAGCGTTGTTCGTTGGTAGCAAGGAGGAGCGTGACTCGGAAGGCCCGACATTTGCTCTTCGCATCGGAACATACATGTCGAAGGTTCAAGGCAAGAAAGCGATGTGAGCTAATTCCCTACAGCCTGTCAACTTGTTGCTAATATAGGAATACCGCAGCAAGTCAAAGACATATACTACCAGATCTTGCGACAATATCTTCGATGATGTTGCCACTTTGGCAGTAATGTTTCTGTTGAAAGACAAGGCTCTTCGAGATTACACAACCTTTGACGAGCTTGACGAATTATCCCGGAAGACGACTGGAGGAACTCTCGTGCAGATCCATCTCAAGCCAGAGCTAGACCACAAGCCGTTCCTCCAGCAATGGAACCATCGAGGAGATGGTCCTCTGCCGGAAGAGCAGCGAAAACATCTCGGATATCATTCGGTCGCTCATGGCTTCAACAAACTCAAAAGGGCGTTAGGCATCAAACGAGGTGTGTTTAGCCAGTTGAGGCGTCATTGGTCTATGCTCACTTACTCCTGACAGAAATTACGCTGAAGGACTTGCGACCTTCAGTCATTATGCAAGCTGGCTCTGAACTATCATCTGCTCAGATCAAAGTCATGTTGGGTCATTCGATCAACTCCAATACCTATGTAAGTTGTCAATTGGCGAGCTTGAGTGTTTGCTCACTATATTGCAGGATTTACACTATACTTCCATGAACGCCATCGTTGATACTCAAGCTCTTGGATTCGGAGAAGAACAGCGCGATCACCTAATACAGGTAGACTGTCTTCTCTTTAATCCCACTCCTTCTGAATCTATCTGTTAGGCAGCGAACAGTATTCGACACACTGCAGACTATCCAGATAGAATCTATACACCTCCTCTTTTCATGCAGCAGCTGGAGAAAATTCCACAGGCGACTCGGCGAGCTTGGCTCATCAAGGCTGCGAGCAATTGGTTGGATGAATCGTGAGCCTCTTTTCGTTGTATTGGAATCCTCGGATCCTCTTGCAGTGTTAAGCCAAACTCTAGCAGTCCTTCCTCGAAGTCGAAAGGCAAAGGTCGAGCCTTAAGCGAAAGCGAGTCTGAATCGGAAGAAGAAGACAACGAGGACTCTGAAGAGGAAGACTTTCGAATTATTACCGAAGAAGAAGACAACAATCTTCTCTACAGTGAAGATGGTCAATCTGACGTAGAGCAAAGGTATTCAATTCCAAGGGTTGCAACTTCTCCGATGCGCAATCACAACAGCAGGGATAGGCAAGCTTTCCATGTTGAAGTGCCTTGCATCGTAACATCAAGACACGCTAAGTAAGTAAAGCTGTAGATATCTTGTTCATGACAGCTAAATCCGATTCTTTGCAGACCTTTGAGACGTTCTTCGCGCTTGAGCGTACACACGGGAGAGTGAGAAGAACGGCATTATATATAAAGTCTGCTATCACATCATCAAGCATAAGCATAGCATAGCATTTGCATCTTCCATTCGCATATCACTTCGCACAGTTATCGTCGCTTGTCATAAATTATGGTATCGATCTATATGATAGATATCCCTTCTGTCCGTCTTTTGTTAGAGTATCACTCGTCTGTCCATTTTCAATAGAGCTTTGGTTTCTCATCCAGTGTCGGAACATTTGATCCGCCTAGACCAAGGTATTCGCGATATTCTATCAATATTATCGATTCATCAGCGATTTCAGTAAGCCTAGACTGAAAGTACCAACCTGACTCTATATCCGCACAAAATCGATCCAAGGGCAGATCATTTTCTACCGGACAATGCATTAGCTCACGGGGACAAAGAGCGAGCATGATTATCTTACCTTCCCTCCCAAATGGATCCGACAATTGTTCAGCAGCACGATCGACACCGAAGAACGTGAAAGTAGCAATTGCTGTTGCTGGCTGTATATTCCGAAGATACCTTTGCATGAGCATATGATAGTCCGAAGTAGCAAGTACGAACGATAGTGAAGATTCCTAGAGTCTTGACCAACGAAGGAGGAATGGCCAGAAGATAGACTGCCGCGCGATAATCCATCTCAGTGATCGCAACTCGCCTATACTGATTCTGGCTTACGAAAGAGCATTTGTTGCAGATGCTGTATCAAAAGCACTGAGAATAAGACACGTCGAGAAAGATATGACAACTGACAATGGAAAGGACAAGTGGAATGGGCGTGTCCTTGATTCTTTCGCATGAGGTAACGATGTCCGTGGCTTCCTTCAAGCATTGCACACAATTCTGTCAATGTTCTTCCTTTTAGCTGAATGACAGCAAATAAGTTGAAACACTGACTCCCAAATCCATTCCGCTTAGGATTTTGGCATCACTAGCTAAAGCGATTTTGTTGATCCTGTGAAACCCATCCGATCTTCCATCAGCACAAGACTGAGGGGATGTCTAATAGGCTCACGGAGTCTTGCTGGCCTTGATCAATTTGCTATGCAACTCTTTGATCAAAGCAAGCGGTACGTTTTCTTGTAATCCTTTCTTATGCCTTTGCAATTCCGACTGATTATCATCATTCATTGCTGAGATACTTCTTGAGACTTCATTATCGGCTGATCTGTTGATTGTTTGGGTAGAAGTAGATTGGGTTAAGGTGGATAGATAGGTTGGAGATAGGAAAGAACGGAAAGAATTGGATTGTAACGGGTCTTCATCTCGTAGGTGATGTCTGCGCTTATATCAGCTATACCAAATTAGACGAGCGATTGTCACGTACTTCAGAGCATAAGGTAAGGCAACGAGAAGTCCAAGAATCTCGCGAACAGCTGGATCATGCTCTGATTCTAATTCAGGTAGAGCGATTGACAAAGTCCGGAGTAGAGTTCTTGAGGTAGCTGTTAAGCTGGCCCAGAGCTTCCTTCCTGTATACCCCCGTACTTTCAACAGATTGCGACGAATGATCGAAAGAAGCGGCCGTACCTTCATGCCATCGATCCGAGCTACTTCCAGAGCGATAGGAGACCACTACGGTGCAGTCTCAGTTGACATAGAACAGCATTCGAGCTCAAATGACATACTCAGGCCGACGATCATGCTCAGCACTCCTGCCAGACTGGAGCCTCCAGCACCCAGCCTAGGTGCGATAGTCATCCAATCAAGTATGTAGATAAACAGAGCATAGAGCGAGAACAGAGCTACTGGAGTTGCGACATGAGGTAAGACTGAGCCTTTCGTTTGAAACAATAGAGGCAGAGGAGCTCCTCGTGGGTGTCTACGCGTTGCAGGCAGAGTATTCATCTTGGCTTGAATCCTTCGTCGAGCGAGAGAAAGAAGGACAAGGCTCAAAATGCAAAGTACGTCAACTTCGCCTCGAAGAAATAGCACGAAAGATTACAAGGCGAAAGACAGTCTTCTGCATTGTAGTTCAGTACAAACGAATGGCCTCTTATCACGAAGCTTTTTGTATTCACTCTTCTGCCTCTCCTTCCGATTCTTCATCGCCTATCAGCAAAGCGAAACGATAGATCAGCATAAGTCTGATCCTTCTCGTACATCCACTGACCTGAAACTTCCTTGTTCTCCCTTGCAACCCTTTCCATCAAGGCATTGAGTTCCAAATCATCAGTTTCAGAAACGGCTTTTGGCTGTCAAACGCGATACAACAAGCTATCAGCTCTACGGTGATGCAGCTATGTTACGCGTCTGACCTTTAGTTTAACGACACATTGCCCTTGGTTTGCCTCAATGACCGTCGTTACTCTCTCAATGGCCTTTTCCAATTTCTCTATCGCTCCCAATTTATCCGTCGCGTTTGAGATCATGACATACAAAGGAGGAGCAATCAACCGAATATCGATAGGTATCGATTCAGTTGCTACTTGTTGACCTGCTTCCAATGCCTTTTGAATAGCCAGTACTCCAGCGTAAGAGAAACAAGTGACTTCTAAATCCGCTCGAACTTTGACTGGTTGTGGTGTTAAGCGTCGAGCGATGTTGGCTTTGAGATCAGCTAAGACTTCAGGCTCGATTTCTAGATCGCCAAAGACAGAATCCGGTTCTCTGTGAGTCATACAAGAAGGCTCTGAGTACAGATAGTACAAAGAATTCTCAGTGACCCACGTGATTGAGATCTTGAAAGCTTCATGTGCGTGACCATACTTCTTGTAGCAAGGCCAGGTGATAGCTTGATGTAAACTTTCTAGATCTTTGCCAGTCTTTTCCGCTACGTTGCGCATAATCGAATGCACAGTTTTCGACTTGTTGTACTTGTCTTCACATTTCTGAATATCTTCTGCTGAGACTCTTCGTTTCGACAAATCTATGTAGCCTGTGCGTCGAACCATACGAAATAAATTCAACCCCGAATTCATGAAAGTGCTCAAACGCACCTTTCTCTTTATCTACCCTCATGACGACCACTACTTCGTTCCTTCCTACTCTAATGAGTTTCTGAATAGACCGGATACGCCTTCGAGAGAGTTCAGAGAGCAGAATCATTCCTTCCACATTATCGTATTCGAGCTACAACGCATCCAAATCAGCCCGCTATTGGCTACAAATATGCGCTGACTGACCAGCTTGACGTAGGCTCCCATCTCTTGAATCTGCTTGACCTGCACCATCACCTATTTCATGGATTTCAATTTCGCTCTGTCAGAGGTGAAAGCGACAAAATACGAGCTCATCCACGTCTGGCAGCGCATTGGCATAGTACCTCATACTGTATAGCAAGGGAATAGAGCTGCTAGAGAGGGTATAAAGGTTGACTTCGCGCTTGCCAGAAAAGAGGGCGAAATTTCGTGAATTAAACGATGACTCAAATCGTATTTAACGCTCGGAGCCACCGCAGCTATGAGACAGCGAAAGCCTTACGAGTAAGGAGTCTCATTGAATGACTTTCGGATTACTAAATCAAAACCTTCCGATCGTTTGAACAGCAATGCCAATGCATCTATGATCCGCAATATCCCTTGACCATTTGCCTACTGTTCTGTAGATCATGCTGCCCGCTCTGTCTGGTTCACAGAAGTTTTCTGCAGATTACTGTTTCCTTTCCGACTGATAAAGCTACACTCACGAATCTCAATAGGAATGAATGAGCAGGAAGAATTAAAACTTACCTTGATACTCATCGAAAGTTTGATCACCTGCGACACGTACAGCTCCTGATATTGAAAACGAAATCTTCTCCTCTTATCCCTTGAACAATTGTCCTCAATCTTTTGACCCTGCTGATCCATTCACTGGGTAGGTGGGAAACTTGCAGCATCGGACAGTCGATACTGCCCTTGAGTTGTAAAGATTTGAGAGAAGGTAGCCATCGTGCTTCTTTCAACATGTAACAATATTCTTCAAAAGTGACTAGAGTGCAGCAAATGAGCTCGAGATGCTGTATGGTGGGAGGCAGACATCTTAAAGCGGATTTGAGCCCTGGAGAAGCTAATTGCTGTGCGTGGAGAGACAAGCTGACCAGGCGGGTTAGCCTCACCGGTCTGTTGCGTGCTTGCAACAGAACCTCAATGCCGTCCATGATAGTGGTTCTGCAGTTGTTAGGTGCACCAATCGGAGATGAGACGATGGTTGTTATACGGGAACCGAAGATACAGAGAAATGGATATAGCTGAGGTATGGGTATATGAAGAGATACGACGGCGCTTGAAGCTGTGAAAGAAGATAGCCTCCATAGCGCACGGGAGAAAGGCTGGAGTTGAAACGTCGGCTTCGACGACATGGTGCGCCAAATGTGGTAGCGGCGACGAGCAGCTTTAGATCCTTCGATGCCATACACGATATGCGCCATCGTTGAACAATCTGGGAGTAACAAGCTGGTATTGACAAAACTTGTAAGAGGGGAGCGGATTATCAGAGACTTGATAGGCTGACAGAACCCCTTTGATCCATTCGCTAGGAAGAAATCGAGCTTCTGGAGTTGACAACGAGATCGTCGGCGATCCTGCATATCTTTCATCCACGATTTCCAGCTTTTCTTGTTCAATGGTCCATGCCATTTTTTATCATCTTTAAAAGATTCCCATGTATTCTCGAATCCCACCTCCACTTTCTCCAGCATCACAATTCGAGAAACGTACACCCAGTCCTTTGATATCAAACAAGTTGACAATAGGAACCGCATTCTTGCTTGATAGCTTTTGCTTGAAATGGCTCCAGCTTGAAGTATCAAGAGCTTCAATTCGAATGGTAAAACGCTCATTTGTTATATTTGATACCCAAATGAATAGTTGGAAAGGGATGTGGTCCTGGAAAAGCTGCAAACTTTTATTTCAACTCTCGGAATCGGTAGAAGCATGAATAATTGGAAAGTCTGCCGGATATTCCGAGAAAGAAGCTCGCGAACAAGAAACTGCACTGTAGTAGCGTATGTGAAGAATAACATGTTGATTGCTGCAGCTTCTGCAAGTACGAGCATCGAACAGGTAGCAACGCAGTGAGCTTATGTCTGATGCATCGATGAAAGCTTGCTTGGGTTGGATTTTGCTGGCAATTGGAGAATGGATAACAACACTGTATGTACAGCAGGATATATTGACGCAAATGAGGTTCATGAACGAAGCATTCCAGGAAAACAGGTGACGGATGCTAAGCGATATACTGTGGGCTTGAAGATTTGGCCTGTTGACACCGCCAATCACAGACGGGATCTGAGAAAGTAGCCGAGCTTTATCAAGCCTTGTAATCACCAGACAAAGAATTGAGCCTGATACTCCAGTAGGTTATTGCAACATGAGTTACGCAATTGCCGATGCAAGGCTGATCAATTGACAATACGGTACTTGTCGGAAAGCGAAAGCAGCTGCCCAGTGATACCCTCTATAGTTGCCAGACTTGCGAGCGAAGTCGTTGATGTTGTACCAGATCTACGTCCAGATCAGCGAGGGATAGATCTTCTTGCTCATTACCAGTTGAGCTGATCGGCGAATGACAAAGATATAGAGAATACGTGTGTGATAGAGGTATAGGAAGAGCTGCAGAACTTGGAGCTGAATTATCTTCGCCTAGATCTCAGCACAATTCACCGTGTTTGACAATAACAAATGAAGCTGTTCTCAGTCCTGCTTGATATGCGGATGATCTGTAGGCTCTGGTATCGTTCTTTCGCGGGTATTGGCATATCGTGCTTCAGGTTTGCAAGGTCGCTGAACGAGAGCAAGCTTGCCCCGTGACGATCGTGATGAACTGGCCCACTTGCAATAAGTCTACTAGTAGTCTACTAGTAGTCTAGTCCTTGCCAAAGATGCTCAGTACACCAACTGCAGAAGTGAGCTTGCCTCAACAGAAGAGCTCTTGCGACGGCTTCAGACAAGCATTGATACTCCTTCTGACCCACAAACGCTAGTTTACAGCTCTCAGCACGTGCAATGTTCCATTCAACGGAGCAGCGATAAGAGACGCTGGCTGGTATGCCCATAACTTTCTATCGGCCAGAATATGAATCCTTTGGCTGATCTCAGCTCTGTGTGAAACTTCCACGCCGAAGTTCACGCCTATGGGTTCATTTCACTATGCATCTACTGTATGTAAAAAGCACCTCTTCAAAGTCTGGCGTTTCCGCTCCTGTATGCAGACTAAATAGGTGCAACATGCGGTTTCTTATGACTTCGTGTGTCATCTTGTTCGCTTGTATGCTTCTTCTTCTCCTTCCTCCAAACCATTACTTTCGCGCTCTCTCTCTCTCTCTCTCTCTCCCTCTTTTCCTGGGTCTTGTATTTACATCATGCCAACCCTGTCTGAAAAAGGATGGTCACTTCAAGTGGACGGCTCATATGAACGCAAATTATATGGCGAAGAGTCTACTCTCCTATACGTCAGGTGAATGAACACTCGTGCCCACGTCTACATCGGATACTTACTCCGCTTGCATTGGCAGTCGACCCAATCCAAACTTCGTGCTTGGTAAGCTTGCGCTCCTCTGTATGGTAGCACGACTGTTGACTCATTCTTTAACAGGAGGTCAAATGACATTCCGTACTATGAAATCAATTGCCGCGTTAGAATTCGATAAGCAAATCAAATCCGCTTGGATTCGCTTACGGTACATTTTCCCCGAACTCGCTGCTAGAGGTTTGGTCAGTGATTGGAATGATCCTTCAACTTTCAAATTATCATACATGCCAGCAAGTACTGCAACAGTCGCAAATTGGGCGGATCAAACTATGTTGCGCCAAGAACCGATGAGCGGTGATACGCTTTATAAGCAATACTTTGGCTCTGTAGTCAGACCGAATGACCAGCATCAAGTTATTGTTCGTTATGCTCCGGAAAAAGAAGGGGACTGCTGCGCTTTTCATCTATTGTGAGTTCCGAGGCAAATAACATCATCAATAGCAATTGATGCATTGACAGCTTTACTTTTGGTCATTGGTTAACAGATGCAAGAGGAATGTTTATGCTATTTGAAGAGCTGTTAAAATTCCTCGAAGAACCTTTGTCAGCAGTACAAGGGTTAAGTTGGCCAATGGAGGTAAACAATCTGCAGGCGACCTTTGTGAGTCGTTTCTTAGAGAATTCAAGCAACCTTTCCGACATTTTTAAGCAGACTGTAGCAGCTGGATTGCGCAAATTTGTATCGGAAAATGTCTTGAACGTGGTAGAAGGGTTCGAAGATATTTTACAAGAGAAACTAGCTGGTGCAGCAGCCGATATGGTCAGTCAACAGGGATACGCAGATCCTTACTCACACTTTCCGTTTAGCCGGCCTATATGGGTGCACCAATCGCTTCGAAATCGGTTGCGTCTGATTTGAATAACAAGTATAAGATGCTGTCTAGTCAACTTCGATACTCTGCTTCCGATACGTCTCGATTCGTCACTGCTTGCCGTAAGAACCAGACTGGAGTTGGCTCTCTTTTCGCCCTGCTGTCGACTATCGCGTTCGTTAGCTTCGACGCCCCCAATTCTTTGGAAAGACTAGAAGCATCAAATACTCTTCAGATGGCTATCACTCCTTTAGATTTCCGCTCGCGTATCACAGATGAGTTCGGTGGACCTTCGAAGTACTTTTCGCCAACTTGTAAGTCTCTTCTTGCTACCTTGGTTATCCGGAATTCATGGTTCTTTAGTGAGCGGTGCAGGTGTATCTTTTTCAGCTGCCGAGGCTCTACTTTTGGTCAAGAATCCAGAAGCGATCGACACACAAGTTAAACTCTGGGAATTTGCTGCTAAAGCCAAACAGGACCTTATGAAAGCTAAAGTCAGTCAGAGCGAATCTTACTGCCTGGTCTTTTGCTCATCTAAGAGTTGCCTATTAGACTGGTCATACATTTTTGGAACATACGCCCAGATTTTGCGATGAGATCAATCCTCGCCTGTGTAAGTTTTGCGGTCTGAATGTTGGACCAGCTCACGTTGAGATAAATAGTGGATCAAATCTTCTTTGCAGCCAAAGATTGGCAAACATTCTATTCTTCGCCTGGCAGACTATCAGAATTTATACCTTCAGCTTTCGATTCGACCAGAAATTGGACCGCAGAAGATCCAAGGCAAGGTACTGCGAGCGAGTTTGCCGTATTGGGCGTGTTAGCTTGGGGTAAGCGCTTATCTTTCGTTGCTGTCGGACTGGCTGACGAGAATGGATCAGAGTGGAACGGCGAACTTATCATTGACTGCTTCATCAACGAAGCAAGAATGTCACAAGCAGAATTGGATCGCTATGCGGGCGAGTTACGCAGTTGGGGAGAGAAAGTATTGCTTTAGATCCATCATACGAGCAAAGCTACTAGTATAGTCGCAATTGCAATGAATGAGGCGTTTTGCGGGAATGCGAATACATTGTCCTCGTCTGCGACTGGTATTATGGCAGAATATGATGAAATAATAAGTAAATGCGACGCGCTTGAGAACAAGCTTGTCCAACACCAAACACATCTCGAAATGGATCTACAGGAAGTATACGCCTTCGCAAAGGAGCTCAGCATACAAGCTGGAAAGGAGATCAAGCTCGCTTCAGGTGCGTGACTCGTACAGAGACTTAGCATGCATTGACCGTCATTTGATCAGATAAACGCTGGGCTGGCAGCTCTTCCTTGGATACGAAGCTGAATGTGAGTAGCTCCTTTCAGTATTGGTCATATGTGATTATTCAAGCAGTCTGTCGGTATGTATGTTGCAACATAGATAGTTTACACACATAACGTAAACTGGGCAGATCTGGTCACCGAAACGGATCAGCGAGTAGAGAAGCTTGTTATCGAGTCTATCAAGTCAAAATACCCTGATCATGTCTTTATCGGTCAGTCTTCACCTCGCTCGAAACATGTCTTTGCTGACTTTATAACAGGCGAGGAAAGCTATGCTGCCGGAGAGCGAGTCACTCTAGACGATAGACCGACTTGGGTAAGCTTTAACCCTTTCGCTTTTCGCTGGAGGCGCGCTGACGAGTCTCAAGATCGTAGATCCCATTGACGGGACAACAAATTTTGTCCACGGATTTCCAATGGTATGCATCAGGTACTTAGGTCTTGTTTGGATCATGCAGCTCTGAATTTGCTCAATAGCATCGGTTTCTGCGTTAACAAGAAACCAGTTATCGGCGTAGTCAATTGCCCTTTCCTCAATATCATGTATCATGCTCTGCAAGGTGATTCAAATCTCTGATGCAAATCTCTTTCAAACTCCCTCCGTAACTTTGAATGCTTTCTTCAGGTCATGGTGCTTATCAAAACGAAACTCGTCTTCCTCTGTCACAACCTTCTCCGCCAGCACTAGAATCCCTCAGTCAAGCACTCATAGCAGTGGAATGGGGTAACCTTCGATCCAAAGCAGGTTCTATCATCTTCCTTTTTTGTGCTGTCCTAATTGAGCGAATAGGACGTAATGCAGAAGAAATGTGATTCGTTTACTCGACTAGCTGGTGATCCAGCTTCAATTCCCAAAGGTATCATGGCGCATTCGCTAAGAAGCCTAGGGTGAGTTCACTTCTTTTCGCGCTATTGCTTAATCAATACGAAAATGACTTCTAGATCCGCTGCGATCAACTTCTCTATGGTCGCTACTGGTATGAGAAGAACCGTTGGTTGTGTGGGTCTTCTGACATGTAGCTTACAGGACAAATGGATATGTATTGGGAGATTGGTAGGTCTTTTCCCATTTGACGGCGGTTGCGCTCAATGCCTAGATAGGTTGCTATTCCTGGGKAAAGACTCATTTTGCATGATACTGGCATGAATGGCGCTGAATTATTGCATGAATAGGATGTATGCGCAGGATCGGTGATCGTAGCTGAATCAGGCGGAAAAAGTTATGGTCGCAACGCGGGAACGTTTGACGAAACAGCCCTGCAAGGTGAGAGATTGTCTTACTAATCCCTCCAACTTTTTCTGATAAGGTGGAATAGGGCGACACTTCTTCACTATTCGTGCTATGGAAGGAGGTGAAGCAGCTCAGGATAAATTAGCTGCCGAATTCCACTCGGTTATAGAGGTTTGTCCGACTTATGCTCCTTCCCGCTCGAATACATAGCCAATGGCAATCTTTTAATAGGACTGGGAGCCATGAAAAAGTAGTTAAGGAAGAACATGAAACAATATGCAATTGCTAGAAACTATAGACATTTGTGAAGTTGCTCCGCTTCCATTTCATGCCGCGTGAACCAAATAAAGATACCCTCCCTTCAGCATACAACCTATGAACAGCCTCCTCTTCTTCTTTCTTATATACAACCTTCCTCCTAGCCCAATCGTTTACACCTCAACATGATCACTTCTGCCAATCACCAACTCTTCATCCTCCTCATCCCACATAGGTGGAGCACTAGCTTCTTCTTCTACTTCCTCAAGTTCAGGCGGAGCAGAAGGAATGATCTGGGTATTGAAACCAGTATAAGAAACTTGAACAGCTTTAGGTGGTTCAGGTAATGATCCGTCCCCATTCTCTTCTTCTTTGTGTGGGAATTGATATGAATAAAGTTCGGAATGATCTTCATAACCTTCTTCATCTACTTCTAAAACAGGTGCACTACCCACTTGAGTAGCTAGAGAACCAACAGATTGTTCGGTTTGAGGAGCTGAAGCCAGAGTATGGATTTCTCGAAGTCTTGATTTCTCATCTGTTGCTACATGGGCCACATACATTGATCGATCTGGTTCTTGATCTTCTTCTTCCATGTGCGCATATTCTGGTTGACTTTCTACTTCAGGTTCAGGAGGATGACGCATAGCTGATTTCTCTGCTTGACGAGGTGTCTGAATAGTCGTCGCAGCAGAAGGAGGGAGTGTAGAAGAGCCTTGACCTGTAGCGACAGCATACGAAGGAGTAGCAGTACTTGCTCTAGCTGGTCGATATGCTGGAGGTGAAGCGACGACGGATCCGCGACGTGAACCAGAAGGAGAGATGACAGAGAAGATACTTCGACGTCTTGTGTGAGTGGAAGGAGAGTCGGATTGCGCCTCCTCGTTTGTAAGAGCAGTTCGAGAATTAGTAGGTTGCAATTGTTCGACTCCCTCTTCTTCTCCATCCGAGTCATGTCCGCTCCTGCTGTGCTGACCAGTACTGGACTGTACTGACCGGCGTGAAGTAGACGACCGATGTCGTAAAGAGCCGTTGACGGTTTGAGTCAATTCCAAAGCTGAAGCGGTTAAAGGAGTAGTAATCATTTCCGATGGCACCAGAATAACTTTAGGTTTCCTTCTTGCACCTCTAACGATTCTCTGTTTTGTTTTCCTCAATTTCTTGCGAGCTTGATGAATCATTCTTTCCCTTGAAGTCAATCCGCCTAAATCCGAAATTGAATTGCTAGCAAATTCCACATCTTCAAACTTCTTGGTCTTGCTTAAACGTTTCTTTCTAGATCGTTTAACGGTAACACCTCCTATGATTCCAAAAATAGAACAAAAGAGTAGAACCGACGCAATAATGATGAGCGGGACGGTATAAAAAGCTGTTCTTTCTCGACTGCTGGACCATCCAGCTGGAGCAGAGACTTTAGCGTATTGTGCTGTATCTGTTGTTGCAGCTGCTGAAGCGGAGGCAGTAGCTGTTGCATAGATTTGCGTGAAAGTGGAAGAAGGTGTTAATCCATTAGAAAAAGTAGATGAGATAGCTTCTGGATCTTCTTGTATGGCTTCTGGCGGGTCGTTGGGGTCCTCGTCATCGGCAGTAGAAGGGTCAAAACCATCGTTGGCGCTAGTAAGAATAACTTTGCCCTTGACGCCGTATAACTTCCAATCATCTGATAGCTGCCATTTCCCATCCACGTACTCGTAATAAGGTAAGATTCTCTTGTGTAGAGAAGGAGGAGAGGGAGAGGTAGGGGTAGAAAAGAAAGGAGCGCCACGTGCTGAAGTGCCAGATACGAGAGTTGAAGTGATTAGGCCAGCCAAAGCTTGACAAGTGCATGGCAGCTTCTTCTTGCGTCTCCTTCGCCGAGCTGTGCATTCAACAACATAATTAGTTCGAATTCGCACGTATCGACGGGAAAGACATAGAAATAGCCTTCCCGTGTTCAAAAGATTTGCGTTTCAACTTACGTCTGTTCGCGGACCTCTCTGTGTAATACTCAATAGTCCTACTTGAAGGCCCTGCTTCCATTTCCACTCCCTTTCAAGGTCTGAGCGATAAGTGAACCCCGCTTGCGATTTCCAGGCCAACACAATATTCCCCAAAAAGGCTTTAATTCCGCGTTTTGCTAGGGTAATACAAGGGCCAGAGGTGTGTATCTACCAGGCCAGTAACAGGCAGAGGGTATTCCGAGGTCTCCCAGTCGGTTGTAGTCTGTTAGGAGAAGAGATTTATTATTGCGACTCCAATAATCGGTTATATGGCCGGGAACGACTCTAAGTATAGAGCAAGAATCGAAATTCTTCTTTGACCGAAAGAAGCGATTATTACTGTATAACACTGACACCTACGTATATATACTACTGATACAGCACACGACTTCACGATTGCGCTTTCTCCTCAACTTTACTCCAGAAATCCCGTTCTCGCATATCGTCCACTTTGTCCACACCAGCAGACTTCACTTCGTCATACTCCGCTGTTTCTTCAGGTATCGCACTATGCTTCTGTCTTGCTTCCCTTTGAGCCGCTGCAACTCTTGATAACGCGTTGAGTAAAGAAGGTGTAGCTTCAACTGGAACTGCGCTTGGCAAGTGATTCACAGGAGTAGACATCGTCGGTATCACTGCAGAAGGAGAAGGAAGAAGAGGAGGAGGTGT
The DNA here is from genome assembly GCA_039545335.1 of Kondoa subrosea. Classification (NCBI taxonomy): domain Eukaryota; kingdom Fungi; phylum Basidiomycota; class Agaricostilbomycetes; order Agaricostilbales; family Kondoaceae; genus Kondoa; species Kondoa subrosea. Next base: position 949,708 of record BCIN01000008.1, read on the forward strand.
TGAAGTTCTGCTTTCTTCAAAATTCTGTCCTCTAAGACCTTGGTATCGAGCTGGTTTTTTGTTTCGATCGCCAAACATCTTTCCTAATAGACCTGGAGACTTGGATTGAATAGGTTGAGTAGGTAAAGAAGGTAAAGAAGTTTCTTCATATTCATCTTCCGAAGCAGCATCGAATTCATCCTTTTTCCCATCTTTGTTGTAAGCTGATACTAGAGTGTTTGAGCTCGCATATGAAGCTAAAGAAGTAGATCGTTGTCCATAAGTATCTACCGGACCATCATATCGCTTTTCTTCTCTAGTCGGTGATCGAACGGATTTGAATCGAGCAGGTAGATCAGTCAAAGGAGATTGTTGATCTTCCGCGAAGAGAGTAGTACTAGTAAGAGAAGATCGATGTTTGTTCTTAAACATAGACCAGAAAGATTGCTCAGGTGCCCAAACTCCTTTCCGACCATTGAAAGAAACGTCCATATCTTTCTCTTCATCGATGAAGTGATGTAGATAACTGACGTTTCAATCAGCTTGGATTATTCATCATGAGGTATACATACGCATTGAAAGTCGCATCCGGATCTTCGCCAACCCGAGAATACAACCACCATTGAATGCCAGTCGCAAAGAAGCCTAATAACCAAGTTCCAGCTAGCAATCCTTTGAATTCCTTCGAGTTCCAATTCACAGTCATTGTATCTCCTATTGTAGTATAAGAAGGAATACCATTCGGTTTAAGGAAAAGACCAGGTAAATCGATGAAACCGATTTGTTTGTGAAAATCGATAGCGCAAGCGATCAACCATGCACCGGCGATTGAAGAGAAGAAGCAGAGTGATTTTGATGATAGAGAAGGCCGGATTGCTGGAAGAGCTACAATACAGGACATGATGAAGGCGAATACCAATGGAACTATAAGAAAGACTTGACGGAAGACTGAATTTGTCATTTGGAAAGATCCGAGCAAAAGGTTGGCACTGTCAAGAGCTGTTAGCGAGGCCCGAGAACATATGATTCTACTGACAGAGCGAGTCTAGCGCACGGGATCAGCTAGATTAGGCAAATGAGGGCTAAAGCTTACCCTCCTACTAGACCTTGAGTAGCACGACCAACATAATGCGATCTTGCTGAAAGCAGACCTCCAATTACGCTTGTGACGATCAGGATAGCTAGTAAAGCCATAGATGAAATTGGACTAGTTGTGCGACCTTCTTTTTTTGACAAGACCACCAGCATCACGAATATCGAGGCGAGTGCTAATGTATGCGTAATCAGCTGCAGTAGCTCTTATGCCTGTCGACTTACGAAAGAAGATTACTCCGCCTATGAAACCACCTAAACCTGAAGCGAAATATGCTCTGCTTGAAGGATTGCCTTGTTCCTTGCCCATCTTGTTACCCCATCTCAAAGCTCGAACGTAGATAAAGCAAGAAGCCAGTCCTAGTATAATCATCGAAGCGGACAGAAGCACTCGAGCTAGAGAAGGTAAATCTTGGATCAGTACGCTGAGCATACCTAGACCTGTGCTCGATGTGGAAAGATCAGATGTAGCGGTCACTTGAAACCGAGGCTTGCTAGTAGTCGGATCAGATATAGCTTGAAGACTTTCTCGCAAGTGTGCTGCCTTCATTTGATCGCTCCATGATTTCAAAGCTTCGTAGATGGCTGCACCATCTAATGAAGTACTTGTGAAGGACATGGTAGCACGTTGGGTGTAAGAGAAGAGCGCAAACGAAAATGGAAATGGAAACGAGCATGAAAACTGGACTCCTATGAATGCAAACGCGTGATCTGGGAGAGAGCTCTACGATAGCGACACAGAGATACGCTAAACGCGATCAGACGGCAAAAGAAGCGCGAGACCTTTGTTCAAGAGCAAGCTGCAATGCATTGTTTTTCGTTTCGAGTGCACCAAGTGATGACGCAACTTCGGACTTTCACCTTGACGTCTGTCTCTTCTGCTATGCTCTGTGATGAACCGATGTATTGTAACATTGTAGTCATTTCATCAAAAGTACATAATTCCCAAGTATTGCAATAACCCAGTCTCGCATTTACACTTCCTCTGACTTCTCGTAATATCCAGCTGCTGCTTTCTCTTGGGCCACAATCCTGTTTGCTCCACGAGCCTGTTCGATGATCTCCATAGTTTTGGCTCTTTTTTGAGATGCACGGCCCGGTACACTGAACAAGATATCCATCTGATGACTAATGTCAGACCAGCAACAAGCCTTGCAGGAGAATTCTTACCTCTTCCAGCGAGATACCTTTTGTCTCGGGCACAAACAGGAAGACAAAGATCAATCCGAGGACTACAGCCGTTCCAAAGAGAATAAAGACACCGTAAGTGATGCTCTTGACCATGTAAGGGAAGCTGGTGGATGGAAAAGCGAGCTCAGTATATATTGTTATATAAAGACGGAGAGACATACGAATAAGCAATGATGAATTGAGCTAGCCATTGTGCCATAGTCGTGATCACAACACAGACAGCTCGAACACCAGAGGGGAAGACCTCGGCACAGAAGACCTGGAAAAATGTCAGCGCAAATAAATGAGAGGGTTGGACAGGGTATTTACCCATGGAATGCCGTTCCAGGAGAAGGCATAAAAGACCGCAAAGAGGTAGATTGCGACTAAGGCAAAGTATGCTCCTCCGTCAAGAGCTGCCGAAAAGAGAACATCACATCAGCTACGACACAAGAATCTCGAGGCCTTGACATACGAGGTGGAGCATTGAAGGAATTGCTGACGGCAGAATACACGGCAATATAATAGTGACTGAAAGCAGCGCCAACTGAACCGATTAAGAGAGCTTTGCGTCTTCCGAGGCGATCAATACCAACAACCATCTGAATGAAGAATCGTCAAATGTGAATACTTCACAACAAGATTGAATTTGCTTACGAAAATGAGAGTCGCGACAGCCTTGACGATACCGTATATACCAGTAGCCAAAAGACTGACGTTCGTTCCGGTGAATCCGATGGACTTTACAATTGTAGGCGAGTAGTAGCTATGCACATAAAGTCAGAAGATATCTTGTGACCAGAAAGAGCAACCTACTTGAGAGCATTGATGCCGCTAAAATTTTGGAAAAACATCAAAGCCACGCCCAAGCCTAGACGCTTCAAGATACTGGGTTGACTCATAACACGGAGCTTGCTGGCCAAAGAAGTTTCTCCTTTGGTGATTGCCAAATCTCCAGCAAGTTGTTGCTCGATCGCATTGACTTCGTAATCGATGTACTACCGAAAGATATGACTTTAACATGCGTTCTTTCAAAGAGGCATACAGGCTTACCTCATGATCTACAGGAAGATTTCGCAGAGTAGACAGCACCTTGCGAGCTTGATCAATTTTGCCCCGTTCAACAAGATAACGAGGACTCTCTGGCTGCAAGATCATAGCCGCCAACAATAGCGCAGCTGGAGCGAGTTGTAAACCGAAAGTGATACGCCACTGACTATTGGATGCTGCCATAGTTGTAGAGACACCCTATACGTAGCGATATAAGATACGTATTCATCTCATAGTCTCTCGTAAGGGGAAAACAAACGTAGTTGACCCAGAAGCTAACCGATATAGGTGAATTAAGCGCGGGGCAAAGATATGAAAAATGCACGACTTACCCAATAACCAGCCAGAATTGCAGCTGAATCTCAAAGATACCAATCAATCTTCCTCTGAGAGCAGGTGGAGCGCATTCCGAGATGTATAAAGGTACAATCAAAGACGAGGAACCAACACCGAGACCGGTTAAGACACGTCCACCGTCTACAGGCGTATGAACGTCAATGTAGAGCACCAGTAGTAGCCACCTGATACTCACAGATCATGCCAAGGCCAGTTGCAGCAGTTTGGATAGCAGCACCGATAGCGAAAAGAAGACCAGCGATCAGAAGACCAGGTTTTCGACCAAGCTTTGTAAGGATAGGATAGACGAAGAGTGCTCCGAAGAAGCAACCTCCTTGGAAAGTAGACACTGTTTGGATTGATTTAGGCTTAGGGGAATGTAAATGAATGCGCGAAGACTGACCGATATGCGACGACAATTCAGTAGCAGTTGCGGCATTGAGTCCAAATCGGCTGCGAAAAGCAGGTAAAGCGATTGTTCCGCCAATGAAAGCCGAATCGTAACCTATAAAGCAAAATTTAGTGGGCACGAAGGAAGCACGTAAAACTTGGCATACCAAACATAGCGGAAGCAAAGGAGGCCGAGAAGGCAAGGGCGTATGGTCTCCATCCATACACTTGAGAAGGAGCAATGTGCTCGCTATCGGACAATATTACTTGTTAGCTTTAGGTTGATCAACCGGATGCGACAAACTTACGACTGATCTACTGGACTGAAGATACCCATGTCGACTATTCGCTGATGTACTCTGACTGTGGGGAGCAGGTCAAGGTTCAGGGAAAAGCCACAGAATTCAAAATGGGGCCTCAAATTTCAAACGGGAAGCGGGCAATAGTTTAGTCGCATGGTAATCTTTTTTTTCTGTTTGCTAGATTGCCTGGCCGGCTGTAGCCTTGTCAAGCAGCTATGGCGCTCTCTATTGCAACACTTTCATTGGGAAGTTGCCAACATCACGGACTTATCGACAAGTTACGAACAGCCAAAATAGCAGGCTATGATGCAGTAGAATGTAAGCTCCAATCCCTCATGTCGCGGATCGAAAGATATGAACAACTACATTGTAGTATACTATCCGGATTATCTTGCTTGGGAGAAAACAGTCATTCCGGGATTGTATGTGGCCGGCGATGAAGCATCTCTCAGGGCAGCCAGCAAACTCAAAAAGATCTGTGAAGATATGAACTTGACGCTCTGCTTGATGCAACCCATTATGGATTTCGAAGGTTGCTTGGTAGTGGAAGATCGGGAAGAAGCAATGGCCAAAGCAGAAGCCTGTCTACGCATTACTGCAGCTCTTTCGATCCCTATGGTACTCATCGCATCGCGTTGGCAACCTTCTGTACCCATTTCTTCCGATATCGAAGTGATTTCACAAGATTTGGCTGAACTAGCTGATTACGCTGCTACCCTACAACCTCCTGTCAAAATTGCGTATGAAGCCATCGGATGGGGATCGGTAGTCAACAGGTGGCAGCAAGCGTGGGAAGCAGTACAGTTAGGAGATCGCCCACATCTTGGTTTAGTTGTGGATACATTCAACTGGCTGGCAAGAGAGTATGCGGATCCTTTCACACAAGGAGGCATCAAGCAAGGAGGTCGAGAGGAGTTCGACGCGTCTCTGAGCGAGTTCGTGCAATGTGTGCCGGGAGACAAGATCTTCTTCCTTCAGATAGCGGATGGCAAACGCTTTTCCAAACCACTTGTTCCATCGGGTGAAGATCTTCCTCTCTTGCTGCAATGGTCTCGAAAACATGTAAGTACTTCGATTTGTGTCTGATAGACCACGAGCACGGTTGACTCTGGTTGCTCAGCGACTATTTCCATGCGAAACAGCTCACGGCGCCTATCTTCCTATTCTTCCTATCATTCGAGCATGTCTCTCCTTGGGCTACACTGGACCTCTTTCGCTCGAAGTATTCAACTCGAGTCTTCTGAGCCAAGATCCCACAACTGTTGCTCTTCATGCCAAGAGAGGAATGCAAGGGTTGCAGCAAATGCTCTTGAGACTTTAGAATGCCAGTCAGTGGTCTTGCTACGCAGTCTTTGCATCGCTGACTTGTGTGCATAGCTCGTGGATCACCGGTGCCGCATATATAGGGACTTTCTTCTTCGATGTAACATAGCGATACCGTCATATACTTCATTGTCCAAAGCATAGAGATGATCACCACCCAATTGATCGACACTCGACTCGAGCAGACAGGTTTGATTGAGACATGTTGCGTGACTATATGACCAGTGTGCGAAGTTCTTGTAAAAAAGAAGAGAGACAAAGAGAGAGGCAGAGAGAAAGAGAAAAAGAGCGGCTTCGAGAGAACGCAGACAAAATTTTCTGCCGCAATTATATACAAGAAGATACCTTCTGTTTAAACCCTGCTTAATTCCACAGCGAATCGAGACCGCTCTGTTGCTGATACCGATTGAGGAGGTGGTCGCTGTTGTCCCCAATGGGGGAGGACGGTCGAGTATCGCCTCTAACACCCAACCAGGAAAGCACTTCGTCGCCGTTTGCCCTGCGCAAAACATCAACATGATGTTGGACCGTATAGTGAGCATCTTACCAATTAGCGATATCAAAAGATCCCATTGCTGCATCTAAATCTATTCCTTCAATATCCGTGCTCATCATACTGTTGGATCTGCCGTTCAAGGTAATTGCACTATCCAGCGGATTCGGAACATTCATCCAATCTTGTGTATCAGAAATTGGTGCAGAATTCGATGAAGAGGCTTGAAGCCGAGACAGAGAATTAGAGAAACTGGATGTAGACATGATGGATTCACTAGGAGTGATTGCTGATGGAAATTGAGCCGGACTAGTACTTTGAGGTAATTGGGATACACCACATATTGGAAGACCTTGAAGACAGGAAATAGTTGTATTTATTGCAGGAAAAGCAGAGGAGAGCTGTTGTAAACTTTGTATGCAGAGATCGAGACTTTCTTTTTTGGGCCCATGAGCTATCTCTTGCATTGTTACTGCAGCAATGACGACGCAGTACTCGAATAAGGCGGGTTGCGAGCGGCAAAGAGAAGGAGACTTGATCAGCAGGATCGACTGATGGAGACTTGTGAAAAGGGCTTCGGTACTGTTCGAAAATCCGGCCAGCCTAAAGCGAGTATTAAAGTGGCGCAAAAAGAACATATATCTCCAAAACCCACTGAAATTTCAAAGCCAATGTCACTAAAGTGTGACGAAATAAAGCTAATCCAGTCTTGTTTGGTGGTAGTATAGCCGTATCGCTTAATCGAAGATGTTGCGGTAGTGATGACTCCCACTGTGAAAGCCTCGCAAGAACATTTGGAATCTACCAAAGAGTGGTGAAATAATGTAACAAGACCTCTGTAACAGAGTACGAACCATGTTGGTGATTGTGCTTGATTGATTGAGCGAGGTATTGATGATCTTGCAGAGTTCCGAGCCAATCATACTCAGTTTCACTAGCTCTACAAACGTAGACAGCACGTGGTATCGCGCTATGCTAGTTTGCTGATGCTGAGAAAGCTGAGCAGGTAAAGGTCTCCATAATTCAACTTCTTCGGGGCCGACCGTGGATGGCAAAGGCAACTCTAGAGTTGAAGATTGCATCAAAGGTGTTTTGCCGATTCGCAGACTGATCAGAGTATCAAGGACCAAGAGACCATAGAAAGTGCGAAGAGCGTGAATTTGATCTTCGCCCTTATAGTAGGTAGATTCCGCTTTGCTTAGGCCTAGGTCAATAGCCATGTTGATGGCCAGAGCTGACGACTCAGTCAGCGCCTCGACATTTCCCATACACACGGACATTTCTACTGACCTGCGTGGGCGCTGGCTAGTACTACAGATCCTTCGTTGAGATAGCCAAAAGAGATTAAGATCAGTGCTTGACAAGTAGGTAGTGACGAAGCTGGTAGAGCAAGAGTAGCAGCTAGACTCGCTCGCGCCAGCATTTTTGGTACTTCGAATCGCGCTTGAATGTCTGCATTGTTGAGATGAGGTAAAGCCAGGGCAAACATGGCAAAGAGAAGTTCTGTTCTCATTCCCGCGTCATTGATCATCATTGATTTGCTGCTGTGTTCCGATTGCATGCACCAGGTTAATACTTTCTGCTTATCGACAATTGGCAGGAAAGAATGGAAACCATCTTGCAAATAGGCATCCATAAGCGTTATCATGATATGCTCATCTGGAAGTTGTAGATCTGCGATTGATGGTGGTGCTTTGATTTCGACTGGAACTGATAGGCGGTACGGACTGGTCGAATTAGCCAATAGCGAAGCGTATGAAGTAGCACCGAAATCGATTGAAGCTGCAGGTAGCAGAACAGACTCATGCTTTGAAGGAGAGGGTGGCGGCTGTAGAGAGGGATCAAGAAGCATCGGGAATGATGCTGGCGGGAGAGCATCGCTGCTTTGCCATATTGGAGGAAGTACATCAAAAATTGTAGGGAGTTGCTTTGGAGGCAAGACTAAGTCGTTCGTAAACAGACTTGAATCCAAAGGAGGCAATTGTAGGTCCGATTGAGGCGAATGAATTGGCTCTTGAGAGAAAGAAGGGCCGGCAGGTGGTAGAGCGGAAGTGCTTATACGGCGCTTCTTGTTGCGATTAGAAGTGTCGTCCTCCTCCTCTTCCGTCGTTTTGCTGTCAAGCCATGGTGCAACGATGCTACTTTTCCAAGCTTCAAAGGCCACATCTTCAGATGGTGAAGTTGGTAGACTATCATCTAATAGCGCAGATAAAGCTGAAGCTAGGTCGGGATAGAGGATAAGAAGGCTGCCAAAGATAATTTGCAAATGTCGTAGCTGGAGAGATGCTTGAGAAGCAAGTTTTGAATAGCCAGCCGTAGGCCCTCGACGTTTTGCTGGCCTGACAAAGAGGTAATACGAATCAGCTTTGGACTAATCGCAATACTTGAGACAAGAAAGAGGCTCGAGAAGTGCGTGTATCCGAGAAACAGTGCGCAAGAGAGCAAGCATGTTGGAGCGAAAAGGACGACAGGGTAGCAGGAAGAAGTGGAAACTCACTTGGTATAGGTGCAATCGGGTCCTTTACCAGCTGCAAGACACTGTCCACAGGCAGGCTGCTCCGCACTTTTGACATAAATCAGCTTCTCCGGACAATACTCCAGGCTCGCGGACTCACTCGCATTTCCTGCGTTTGCGCGAGCACGGACTAATGAAACCATCAGTGAAAGGTTTACCGAAACGCTACGCTCTTACTCGCAGGCTTTCGTGACTCTTTTGCGAGCTAAATGCAGGACAAATGTTGAGCCTGGCTTGGCCAATACAACGACCTGGACGCACTGGTATCGGCCATTCGGCACCGTTTGTATGATGTGTCCGCCTAGCTGACCCTCTTGCGTCGCTCCTCAAAGTGCCGACTCGCGGTGTCTAATCAAAATATTGGATCCCCCGAGTCCAAGCCAAGCTGCGATTGGCAAGCAGTAACGGAATCCAAGTTGCTGCTAGTGCTGAAGAATATAACTGCGCACTGCTTTCCGAGAAGTCTACTCAGCACGAATGGATACTGTTTCCTCAAGGTCAGCATCGGAAACAAATCTCCATGGACTTTCGGCGCTGGCATTAGCTGCACAGCAACAAAGTACTGGATGCTTCGCTGAGGTATGACTTGAGCTGCGCTTTGTGTCTAAAACCTCATTCGCTGCAAGGATGCAAGTCTGATCTTACTGGGAGGAAGAGCATCGGGCAAAACCACCATTGGCTTACTTACATCTACCTTTTTGCACTGGCCTCTTATCGACGCGGATAAGCTTTATGAAAAGATCTATCATTGCTCCATTGCCGAATCCGTCGCGAAACAAGGCTTTCCCTTATTTCGTGATCGAGAAGAAGCTATGTTGCGCAAACTGTTGGATCTGTATCCCCAGGTAAGCATGAGTAAGTGCGTTATATTTGGTAGCTGAAATTCTTCGTTATCAAGAAAACGGTCATTGTGCTAGGCGCCGGTATCGTCGAACGTGAAGCCAACAGACGACAGCTTAAATCCTGGGGCGAGTCTGGGAAACCAGTCATACACGTATGCCGAGATCCGTCTTCGGTTTTGGCACATCTTTCGCGGCGTATATCTCGTTCTACGTATGCCAACTTAGAGGAGGAATACGATCAAGGTATATATCGCTATTTGAGAAAGGTCTGGCTCGCTGACATGTGTCGTCAGTCTGGCGAAGACGTCTGCCTCTCTGTCAGTAACCAAAAGTGAGATTGGCGAGAATCGCTTACCCATTTTTTCTCTAGATGTGGAAAGCTCGAATGCGGAATTCTTCAATCTCGAAGCTTGTCTACCCATAGATAGTCCAGCGTCCACTCTCGCTCTTAAGCCAGTCGAAAAGGCCGTTCGTCAATTCCTGGTTCACATCTATGGCCTGGTACCCTTGGTGAAGCCGTTGGATTTGAGTTGGACTGCGCCTCGTTCTTTATGTCTAGTCCTAGATGGATCGTCGACGGCAGCTATGGATGCAGAAGTATTAGACAAAGCTTGTGCTGGAGTTCAAGCGGTCGAATTTCGAGTTGACAAGGCTGATTGTTCTGATGGAATTGCAAGGCATGCAAATGGACATTCGGAAAGTCTTGGTTGGTTCCCTATCTTCCGGACATTATCTTTCTTGCGGCAAAATTCTGGTTTACCAATTGTCTTCACTCTTCGAACGAAATCTCAAGGCGGACGCTTTGCCGCCAGCAGATCCGAATACATCCAACTTATTGATCAAGCATTCCGGTCATGTTGCGAAATAGTTGATATCGAATTGATCTTGTCGGATGGGGAAATAAACTCGCTCATGAAAAAGAGAGGCCGGTCGAAGGTTATAATGACATACTGTTGGTCCGATGCTGAGCAATACATACAATGGAATGGTATTGAGGTTCAAGAGATGTATGAGCGGGCGAAGAGATTGGGTGCAGATGTTATAAAACTAATCAAACCAGCAAGAAACATCTCGGACAATTTTGCAAGCTTGTCTTTACAAGAATCTTTGGCTGACAGAAACGATATTCCTCTGATTGCTCTCAACTCTGGTGGCCTTGGACGGATGTCGTATCTATTCAATTCGCTCCTCACATCGGTCAATGCAACAAGCGATTTGTCTATTCAAGATGAATTTCTTTTTTCGGCTTCAGACTTGCGCCAAGCCTGGCTGCTCAACGGAATCTCGACAGTGAAAACAATACGGTACTCTCCTACCCAATCAACAAACAACAACCACCCAATGCAACTCATCCAAAACGCTATAGCTAAGCTCAATCTGCCTGTCGAATGCAAGACCACTCAAGAGCAGATGTCAAATATCCACTTAGATACGCATTGCGCAGGAGCTCTCGTTGAAATGCAGCGTTCGGATAGCCTTGAGCAATGCTCTGCGGCTGTAGCATCGATTGGCCATGGCGATACAATTCTAGCAGAATACAAGACTGCTTCATTCGCCGTCAAACAGCAACAGCCTACTGTCGGCCATTCTGGGTTCTATCTTGAAAATCTCCGCTCGAAGGCTATATTCAATTGTCTGACCACAAACCTCTCTCCCGTCAACGCCATAGGCTCTGCAAGTACCGCAGTAATTGTTGATGCTCACAGCAAATCTCATCGCGAAGTCCTCTACAGTCTCGCGTCTCTAATGGATATCAGTCTCATCTTCACTGTCAACTGTTCCCCTGCAATCCTCGATTTCGCTTCATCTCTTTCGCTCCCTTCGTCTGCAAGTCTCCAAATCATACAAGCTCCTTCCCTCGATCAGATACCTCAACAACAGGCGCATCGTTCGCCTAGCATTATTATATTCTGCGACCAAACTAGTGAACTACCTCCGGCGTTGGTTGATACACCTACTGGAGGAACAATACTGGCTCTCGGCTCTCAGAAAGGAAAGTCTCGAGCAGACGGTTGGATTGAACTTGGTTCGGCATCTGTCGAACAGGAATTGGTGGCACTTCAATTCGAGGCTCTCACTGGTCAAAGATTGCCTCAAGGAAACGTCGAGAACAAGGTGTAGGTACAGCAGCAATGAAGCGGCCCATACAATTGAACATAGATCTTTTCCTTGTACATTAGACACGAGTTTCTTATATAAATATCATGATCTGGCAGCCTTCCGTTCAGCAGCTCGTTGAATAGCAAGACGAAGACCAAGCTCGTATCCAAAATAGCCGGCTCCTATTATTGTACCTGCACAAACTCGCGCGACAGTACTTTTATGACGGAACTGTTGTAATTTGATTAGCTGTAGCAATGAATGGCAGAAACAGAGACGAACTTCTTCTCGATTATGCACGTTAGATTGATGTACTTCAATGACAGGAGTCGGGGTTGCTTCAATTGCGTCATGCAGGGCATAAGAATAATGAGTGTAAGCACCTTTGAATTGATTAGCATCGGCAGATCGTAATCGATCAAGAAGATGATTACCAGGGTTGAAAACTACACCCGCCAGACATCGCGAGTATTGTATAAGCTCGCAAAGTTCTCCTTCGTAATTCGATTGCGCGCAGACACTGCAATAGACATGTGAGATGAGCACAAAATCAGATATCTTTCAAAAGCTTACACCTTAACTCCTAGCTCAGCTCCAAATGCTGTTAGCTTCTCCTCCATATCTGCAAGCGTCAAAGTAGCGTATCTTCTCAAATTTACGATCAGGTCGAGTCTCAAGACAAAGCCATAGCACTTACGAGCCTGCTGCATCTTCGCGATACCCAAAGAGATTGTGATTGACGCTGTGCAGGAAAAGAAAAGTATCTTCCTCTCGATCTTTCTTCAGTGCTTCCATTGGGTCAACTTTGCTCAAGCGGGTAACTCCAACTTTTTTCTTGAATTGGTTGCTCGATTCTCCATTAGGTGAAGACTTCTTTTGTACTAGATCTTCCGCTTCGATTTTCTGAAAAGCAAACCCTTTAGATGATGGTAAGAAAGTAAACGCTGCACATACTGGCTTATCAGCTTCAGCCAGGAATACTCGTACATCTTCTTCGACTTTGCCTAGACTAGTCTTGCCTTGCCAGACTATATGGAACTGCTGTCAGCTCCTTCTCATCAGACAAATGGAACGAAGCTTACGATACTGCTGAGCTAAACCTTGCTCAATCATAGCTTCAATACCAGAGACCACTGTCCAATTCCTATCTTGAGCATTCTGCATCATCGAAGTCCATCTTGGCTGTTTATAATTATCAGCAAAGTGCCAAAGACAGGGCTACCGGATATCAAACTCACTTTGTAGCACATTTCAAGGAAATGTCTACCCTTGAAATCATCTTCAGGTTGAGCATGGTCTTTGAGCTCGAGCAAGAACTTGGCAATAGTGTAAACCATCTTTTCTTCTTCTGTAACAGGATCTATAGCTGGAATAGCACCAACGCCCAAACGTAATCGAGAACCAGATTGTTGTAAATTTGTAGTCTCTTCACGTGCTTGTTCGAGCGAAGTAAGGTGGATAATCTTGAATTGAGGATAGTGCTTCACCACCGCTGCTGTCTCGTTGGCATCGCGGTTGAGTAAGAAGATAGTGTCTATGCCTAGGGACTGTAAAGCGAAGACAGAAGCTAGCGTCGTTCCACCGCCCCCAATGATGAAAGAATAGGAAGGGGAAGTTGCAGGGAAGATAGGTTTAGTAGAATCTGCAAGATAATCTTGATATTTTGGATTCTCTTGAGCTATTGAACGAAGAAGAGCGTTACGAACGCCTAAGTAATCTGTATTTGTGCCAACGAGCAGAGGTTCTTGCTTCCCTTCCTCAAATTCCAGGTAAACAGTGTTGCAGGATCCTATTGCTTTGCTTGCAGGAGCCAGCTTGTCTACATACTGTAGCACTTCGACTTTGTTAGGCATCGTCACAGCGCATCCGCCAAAATCAGCACGTTTGACCAATTGCTGAAAGCGAGATGATGCAATTGACTTGGCTTCTTCCAATTCATACTGATGCGTTGGAAGACCGGAGTTGTCAAAGATGTAATTATGCAGAGCGGGAGCGCTGCTATGTGAGATAGGAAAGCCAAAGAGATAGAATTTCGGTCGACCGTCCATGTCAATGGATAGATTAAAGATGAAGAGCTTGAAGATGGTTTGGTTGCTTTGACAGGCGGAAAGCAAGAGAGCGGAAGACCGCAACGCAAAATACGGTGTCTCAAAATCGATCAGCCGCATGTCTCTCATTTGCTAATACAGCGTCAATCTTCGCCTACAACGGCCTTTCGTAATCAATCCGCTCAACACGTTTCCAAACTTCCTTCGCAACCCTTTCTTGACATTGACGAGGCGTTGAACCATCTTCACCCGAACAACCTCGCAGACAAAGATACAATCTCGAGCCTAGACCTGCAATAGGTAGCGGAGCATCTAGATCCTCGGGTGGGTTAGCAGAGAAAGTAACGCCGCTGTCTTAATGTTAATAACGATATCAAGGCAAAAGACGGCCACCGCACCCAGCTTCCGAAAGAATAATCATTCCAGCCTGGCAAGATAGAATGAGCTCAACGAATAACGAGGATTCGCATACCGCTACATCCCACTCCCTATCAAGTAATTTGTTTTAGAATAGATCACATATTCTGATATCCAGACTTACCAACATCCTCCTTCCCAAAAACAATCTATTGATCCAGTCGCGACATATGCGATATCAAGTGCGGCAGATCCTAAGCTTCGAATACCATGTACCATACCTGATCAGAGCATTTCAGCTAACGATTGCTTCTAAAGATGTCGATCCACTAACCGCCTTTACCACCTCGAGAACCATACTGACAAGCCATATTCCAGAAGGACCTCACTTTCCTTGATAATTTCCCATCAAGGTCATCTTGTCTTTGTTTTCCCCACTGGACATACATATAAGTAAGCTAATGATATACTGTAGAAAGCGATCCTCGACATACTTCACAGGCAAATAAGCAACCTTTAGGTGCATCGAAAGGAAATGGAGGTGCAGGTGATACGTAAGGAAGCTTGGTCGAATCACTTGTAGGAGGCCAGGAGAAGTGAGGGTTCAGTGAAGAAGACTCGATAATAGTCAAGTAGGATCCATGGTTGAGAATTCCAGAGAAGAGAGTCATTCCTGCATTCTTTGCTATTCCACCTAAACATGGAGCAAGAATACAGCCAACGACAGGTTGGCCTCTATCCTAATGTGAGCAGAAGCATACGAAGGAAAGGCGGAACAAACTTAAGACAGAGCGCGACAGACTGGGAAGAAGATCAATGGACAGCAGACATTGTTGAGCTAATGACAGACTATACACCAATTAGGGAAGAGGCTGCGAGTACAGATAAGCACATAGACTATAACAGAAAAGCGAACGTAGAGCTACTGTGTCCAATTCACCGTGCCGTCGACTGCGGTAAATGAGCAACAGGAAGTGAGACAAGCGTAGCAGCGGACTAGGATCTATTATCCAGCATGGCCTAGAGTCCTCGACCAAATATCTCTTGCTTCCGCTTACATCGTAGCTCTCTTCACCAATAATCTGATGATCTGGATAACGAGCAAGAATGGAAGAACGGATCAGTTCTTCGACGTCTGTATCTGCCTTGGTAACGAGATCTGCTGAATTCGCCTTTACTCTTATCGACAATTCTTGAGCGGTATTCCGTGTTCTTGCTTGAGCTTGTTCTATAAGAAACAGGCCTGCTTGATGTAGGAGCTCTGCAAGAAAGGTATGTGCTTCTATCAAGTCAAGCGACATCAGTCAAGGTCGAAGTTGGAAGCAAGCACGGTGCGCGATTTTCACAATTAACTACTATCAGCTCCGGCAAGTTTGACTCAAGTTTGCTTCATTCCATTGAATCTCAACAAGATACTTGTACTAAACCTATTCGACATTACCTCGCGTCTGAAGTGGATTATAGAACAGTTATGGTCCCTTGCACTATTCACTCCCAAGTTAGCGACGGAGAGAGACTGTAACAAGGAGTAGATACCTTTGATCAAGGATGTACTTCGAAAAATTCCCGAGCCATCTCTGTATCCGCCTAAGTTGCGAATCTTGGTCTGTGCTTAATTTAGACTACGTGACGACGATTTGACTGTAGGTTCGTGACCACCACCTTGAGCTTCGTCTGAAGAAGAATGCGTAAGCGTAAGCACGATGACGCCGATCCTGCTGGTATTCCCTTTTATCCCGGTCTGTCAGGACTGATTCTCCTCCAGGAGTAGACTCTTTTTGACTATCCAATCAGTTTGTATGTCCTAAGTAGGACAATTCAATCAAACTAGCTGTCGAACGAGGTAAAAGCTGGGCTCACACCACCAACATCGAAATCATGTTGACCACAGATTTCAAGGCCTTGTTTCTTATAAAATCGTAAGGCTTTCGCATTTTCCTGCTAAACGTTCAGCTCTACATACGAGAGCATAACAGATATGTATTACCTGCCAAACACCAAGCCATAGTTCTTCATAACCTTGATCTCGAGCCCAAGCTTCCGCTTCTTGCATCAACGACTGAGCAATCCCTTTCCCATGATAATTGCTATCCACATACAACTTTTGCAATTCAACAGCTTTAGGACGAGTAATGCAAGGTTCAGTAGATCCAGAATTCATTTCCGCATAACCAGCCAGTTTCCCATGATCAAAAGCCAAGATCCAACGACGTTTCGGATCTTCTATTTCAGATGTTAGAGCCGCGATCGAATAAGCGTCGTTGAGGTATTTATCCATTTGAGCTGGAGTGCATGAATGGGCAAAGCCTTGTCGGAAGCATCTGCATCCAAGATCGCTGATAGCCTGTGCGTCTTCAAGTGTCCCTATCCGATGAACAATATCGAGCATAGCGAGCCAAGGGATTAGACAGTCTAGGAAACGAGTTGGACCGATTTGAGGTTATGTAGCGCGACTGCAAATAGCAGAACGGTCGGGACTGTTATGAATATGTTCTTTGATGCGATAGACAGCACTAGACCATGCAACAGCAAAGAGATACAGAATGATAAGTCGCTGTCATTAGTAAAGATGTTTTGTTGTCTAATGCACACAAGCAGCTACTCTTTGGCAAGTCTTTTGCAGCTATTGTTGCTTACCCTTGCAGTCACATATCATTCCAGTCTCATATTCTTGCAAGTTATTCAGCAGTGTATTCATCTCATTGCTTCTCTGAGACTGCTCGAGTTTCTATCAGCTGTGATTATCAGCTGTGATCATTCAGGAAAGGGAAAGGACTTACTTTCAGCCCTTCTTCTCCGTAAAGATGATCTCATCCTCCTCTAGCTTCATCTGATCAGCAGCAACCCATTTCTTGAGCTTCCGTTGAACCACTTTCTTTTCCGCAATCGTCAAACCATCCCAGCTTTTCTCCTCATCTTTATCCAATAAAACCGCTCTGAAATCTTCATCGTAGAGTTCTTCTGCTCCAATGTTCTGACTCTGACAGTACAGAGCAGTTCTTTTCGCAAGCGAATCTTGCGGAATGAACAATACGATTACGGAAAGCAATTCTTGATTCACATCAGGCGAAGAAGAAGAAGCAGTGGGAGGAAGAGAAGGTTGCGAAGGTTCTTTGTCCTTCTCAGAAGCAGGAGCAAGGATGGAAGAGGGCACTCGGATATCCAGATTGGTATAAGCGAGCTGTCCATCGGAGTGCTCGCTATGAGAGAACTCGACTTTCAGGATAGTCCTACAGAAAGATAATCAGCCTAGTTCAGCTTCGATGAAAAATAGTAGAATTACCAAATGCCTTCTTCGTCCTTAGTTGCTTCAGCTCTGGCCTTACACTTCCGCTTTGCAGCGCCTTTCCGCTGCTCACCTGAATGAATGCACCGAATCTTGCAAGAGTCACTATGCTGCCAAAAAGGATCCCACTTCCAACTACTTCCAGCTGGTACGCTTTGCTTGAGTGCGTCGATAAAGCTTTGGCGCGAAACGAATTTGACACCTTTCTTCAGACGAATGACTTGGGTGGTACAAGGTGTTTCGGAGTCTGCTGCCACAGAATAGATTCGTGAGGAATGGCTTGTAGTTGCTGTAGATGCAGAAGTCACATCTTGATCAACTCTCCTGCGCTTGGTCGGAGCTTGAGGTGGCACTGAAGCAGCTTGGGGAGATACAGAGCGAGCTAAGAGCTGGTCCTGCGCAGCGCTGCCATCTTTCTTGCGCTTGCGCTTGACTTCTTCAATGATAGGTTCTGCTTGAGTTCCAGGTGTAGGTGTTGCATTTGCTTCAGTATGGCTCTTCTTGCAAACTTCAGTTGCATCTGCTGCTACTTTCGTCTTCTTCCGCTTGCGAGGCTGCTCAGGTCCAAATTCTTGAACTTCATCACCGGATTGCACGTCTTCAGCAGGCGTCGACACGTTTTCTTGCTGTTCGCTCCTTCTTTCGCGAGCTTTGTTAGAGGAAGATGAAGCAGCCACACTTCTTTCAGGCTCTTGGAAGTTGTTGCCGCTGTCTCTGCGAGCATTATCCGGCTGACTTGCTTCCATTTCTTCGTCAGTTTCAGGATCTAAATCAATCGCTTGTCGTTTGAAATTTGCTGTCTTACTTTTTGTCTTTTCCGTGCAGGCTTGTGTCCTCAGAAGCTCAGCCCTCGCAATGATTTCTGGCTTGATTTAGCCAAGACACGCAAATGTGAGCACAGAAACTCACTCTGTTCAAGGATATAGGACCGTCCTAAAGAGATATCCAAAGAGCCATCTTTCATTTGGATCTTCGCCAATGTACTTGGCAATCTCATTCCTCCGGTAATGGTAGGATGCATGACCGTTCAAGTTTGCATCTGCACAGCTGGTGAGTGATTGAACCTTATCAAATAGTACTTTGAGTCGGAGTCGCAGAGTAGGGCAATTGTGATTTTTCGGGTATGTATAAGGCGCTCCGATGCGGATGGGTTGAGACAGGTAGAGTACACTACGGAGGGCCGATAACTGCGTCAAGAGCACTTGAGTATTCTTGATCCCGCCTTTGCGGTTCATTTCCAGGTCGATATGATAGGCTGCGGCCAGTTCCTTGAGCCTCTGGCGCGACATATCCTTTAGCACTTCATTCGTGCGCAGGTCATCGAATGCAGAATCATCCAACGACAAGCCATACAGAGTGGGTCCGTCTTGAGTCACTCGAAAAGTCGATTCGATGATCTTATTCCCTTCAAGAACGGTAATTGCCTCGCTCATTGCTGTACAGAGACAAGAGAACAAGCTGTTTCTGAGATGGAACAGCCTAGCAAAGGTACGGCGTTTTCATAGAATGTGGAAAGAAATGACTGAAAGAAACTTGATAATTCGAATGAAGCAAGGTCAAAGAGCGACACTCATTAGCAGCCGCACAAGCCGAATTTCAAGTGAGAGGACAGAATTTACGATACAAGCATGCAGTAGACAGAGCTCGCGCATGCGAGTCTCGTTGCTGTTTTGAATTTGCCGGTATGTACTAGCATTGGGATGAGCTTCCTAGGTCTTCCTGCGTAACTCCACACATTACCATATTTCGAGATACAATTGGCAAAGGAGACTGAAAAGAGTCTGAAAAAATGTTGTCCGGAACTGAGATACGATTCAAGTTCAACATAGTGGACGAAAAATACATAGCGGGACGCCGCGATGCGATGCCAAATTTGACAGTGGCATCAAGAGTCACAAGCATAGATGCAACCCTCTGTACTACAACAAAAGCCAATTGCATTAATAGTCCGGAGGAGGGAACGTTGAGTTTCCAGCTAATCGAGAGTGTATGAGCCATGTCAGCTTCAGTTGAGTGAACCTTACAATGAACGACAAGATTGTTATCTCAAACGCAACTGCACGGATGTCTGCTCAGCTTCTTGGTCATCCATGGTAACATCAATATCAACATCTTCTCCATAGATTGACTCTCTTCTTCCACCAGCGGAATGAGCAAGACCCAGGTCAGATACCCACGATTCATCCCATTCGGCAGGAGCATCAATCTCGTCTTCCTCCTCATCCCATTCATGTTTCTCCATCTCAAGCTCTTCTTCCAAAGCATGTAATGCACTGAAATTATTCGGCAAACTGAGCTCAAAGCCATACCCACTATCATCATAAACGCAAGCTGCTTCTCGTTGCAAAGTACCTGAGCCTCGATGCGTAGCTAACAAATGAATGGCTTGTTGTTCGAGATCGTTTTCAAAATCATCAGGTCGAACAATAATGTCGTCGTCTTCTACGTCCTGCAAGGGCTCATCTTCTTCTTCTTCTTCTTCTTCATCCTCGTCTTCCTCATCCTCATATCCAGTACGAAAAATGTACGGCTCGTAGAGATGCAAAGGCAAAAGTGGTTGAAAAGAGGCAGTATGCTCATCTTCTTCAGCTTCAGAAAGCTCAATTCGATTAATGGCTGATCGATCCTGCAAAGGTGACGAGAATCTCCTAGTTGATCGAGTCACAGGCGCATAAGAAGGTGGGGCGGGAACATTTTGACCACGCAAGCGCAAAACTGATCGTCGACCAACGACTCGATTGTAAGGCGAAACGGTAGAGTTTCGATTCAGGTTGGCCATGGCTTTCGCTTTGGTTGATTTGGGTTTCACCCTCTTTTTCGGTGCATTCAAGTTGATTTGACGCAAGTTGATCAATTCAGCTCGCAAAGCTTGCTCTTCTTTTTCGTCCAAATCCTCAGCTTGCAACTTCATGTGTTCGATCTTTTCCATCAGGCGATGAACTCGATGATTGAGCGCGAGCAAAGTGCTTTTAACCGACGGATCTAATAAGCCGAGCAGATTTTGATGAAGAGACTGAGGTGGAATGAAGGTTAAAGAATAAGTCTCATCTTCTTCGCCAGAGTCGTCGGAGGTCGAAGTAGTGGAAGACTGAGTACGTGTATAAGCAATAATCTCATGATTCTCTTGAGAAGATGATGCAAGCTGATCCTTTGTGCTCGATGAATGAGTCGAGCGCTGAGAAGCTGGACTAGCCGGTGGAGTAGAAATTAAGCAGGACTCAATAATCGTCTGACCCAGCTCGAGATGACCGCAGACGTCTGTAAGCAAGCCGAAAGATTCCTCTTCGATAGATCGATCCGATTCAACTGGGTTCTGGATGTCGCGCTGCAAAGTACGAGCCAACCAAACTTTTGTTTCTGGTGCGACAAAGTATTCCTGTTGAAAAGTAAGTCTGTTGAATGTCAAACAAAGTAATATCGACAGACTTTTGGGGCCAGAATAGTTGCCATTTCGCCAGAAAGCTTTCGAGCTACTCACAAAAGAGTCATCAGCTGGATACATCTAAAGACAGCGACATACCAGCTGATTTCTAGCAGACCAAGTCTCGAATATGCCAGCAAAACAGCAAAGGAACACTCACAAGCTTTTCGATCTTACTGTAGGCGAACCACTGCGCATAAGTACGAGGAAGCAAGTCTTTGAGCATAGGATTGACAAAGCGGGTGAACAGGTTGAGCAATTCGGATTTCGTTGAACGAGTCAGCCAGTTTAGGCCTTCTTCAACGTGTTCTTGTCGAAAGCTGCCATTCATGATCAATTCTTCGACATTAAAGCGTACAGATGTAGAAGCTCTAGATTCCTCAGCTACAGGTGAGGGTGTCCTGCGATCTTCGTCGTCGCTATCGGGAGCCAATGGCCATTCACCTGCGGCCATAGATGCCGCGACTGATACATGTGTTAGCCATGCGAGATCTCTGAGAAGCAATCTGAACACACTAGTCTCTGATGTCAAGGAGCAAAAGAACTCGTAGGCTTGCATCATATAGCGCAGCCAAAGCATCAAACAATCTTGAAGCGAATCTGCTTCTTCTGCTTCCCATTGATCATCGTACGTATCAAGGTAGAGCTGACTGCCATCGTTGAACATGACTGTTACGAGACCTTGTCCAACATCGAAAGTAATGTCATCAATGATTGTCATTCGCCTGCTTTAATAGTCAACACTTTGGACTGCAGATGTGACAGAAGACTCACCAGATAGAGCGACTGGAAATATACCGTATCAGAAGCTGTTCTTGCAAGTGAGAAGCAGACCAACTCTGCATGTAAAGTCGTATCTACATGGATTCATGAGAAAGGGAGACAAGAAAGAGCAGGGAGCGTACACCAATCAGCTTCGAGCTCTTCTTGACAAAAGGTCTGTATGCGTGTGAAAGGTTCAGGTGCATGTACTTTGCCTTGCCGTGGATCTTTGTTGGAATCGCTGAACGCATCGCAAATCGGTAAAGTCAAGACGAATTCTAGCAGCGACTTGGGTAGCGACTCGAAGCTGCACTAGTAGTAGAGCTCAGCAGGAGGGATAAGCGTCAAAGTCAAAGTTTGAGGTTCCGACATTATCGTCTACGGAAAACAACAAGTTTCGAAAAGTCATTGCGAGAGTCAAGCGGACGACAAGAATCGTAGAAGAAGTAAACGATATTATTGTCCTAATGCAAACCTATAAAAGAAGCTCTATGCGATCGAAGCGGTACTGCAAAGAAGTGTCCACTTCCTGAAACTGCCTAAGCCAAAACGACAGCAGCTACACCAGCCAAAGCGAGAGACCCGACAGAGGCGTAAAGAGCTTGGGCACCAGATGCAGGAGTTGAGGTAACACTATATGTAGTTTCAATTAGCGAAGTGTCAATTGCTGAACAATGAAGTCATTACGCGGCTGCGGCTGAAGAAATCTTGGAAGAAGCAGATGATGCACTGCAGAAGATCGGATGAGATGTTGTACAATGCATCGTGCCGTTAGAACTTACACGCTCGCGATCGAGGAGGCTACACCCATTGACGAGCTGCGAGACATGCTCATAGATTCGGCCATGCTAGAAGAAGCAGAGCTGGCTGATGCGGCTGCAGATGAAGAGGCAGCACCTGGGGCGCTTGTTCTGCGCATCAAGATCAGTAAGTGACGAAAAATGCGGCCCAAAATATCTTACACAGCGGGTGCACTAGTAGCTGCCGCAGAGGATGCAGGAGCAGCGCCCCCAGCAGCACCGGAAGCGTTCACATCGCCATTGATGCATCCAGTACTAGAGCCAGCAAGCTACAGCTCTGAGTCAGCTTTGAGAGCCAAACCAGACAAACGACCACTTGCGATGGTAACCTTTTTAAAGAAAACTTGTATTAGTTTATCTCCTGCACCGTTACATTACGGCTACATACCTGATCGCTGTAGTTGACTGATCCGCTATAATATTACATGAGCAATGCAGAAACATGTCTTTCAATCAAACATACGTAGAGTCTCTAACGGAAAGAGTGATTGAAGTTCCGGCAGCCAAATCAACAGTCCAGGTCAAAGAAGTACCGCTTTGCTCAGGGAACTGTAATTTTGCGTAAGCACAGTCACGTTACCAAAGAATTGATACATACTTGCTTGAGAGGAGTTCCACCAGATTGACCACCAGGGAGGATGGACAAGAAGTAAGGAGGAGCTCCACCAGACCAAGAGAGAAGACCACTTTGGGAAGAGGCAAAAGAAAAGGTCAGTGCGTGCACAGCATCTCAGTCATAAATTCGGAGCCTTACGGCTGGCAAGTCAACAAGGAGGCAGGAGTCTATGTAGAACGTCAGCCTGTGCTACTTTATAAGCCTCGGAACACTCACGTTGATCAAAGCTTGGGCCATGGCATTTCCAGCGCAAGCCAAAGCAACGAGAACGAAAGAGGAACGCATTTTGTTTGAGTTTTGTTTTATGTAGTGAGTGTAGTGTATAGAGTTAGTCGTTGACAGAGTACAGAAAGGATGAAAATTCGTGGTCAAGAACAACAGATGAAATCGAAGGCATGCGCCAGCTTGGTGGCAATAGGGGTCTGTGCTGAAAAAGAACTTGGCAAGAGTGATACCGTGCACAAGATAGCACCAGTGGGAGATTGTAGGCACAGAGAACATACTGAAAGAGGCAAACGAAAGGAGAAACGAGATGCTTCGCAATGATTCTGGGAAACGGAAATAGCACATGGCTTGAGGCAGCATAGCGTTCAGCACGAACTATATATAGCAATGAGAGTCGATGTAGATAGAAGTCATCAATCTATGAAGGGAAAGAGGATAAAGAGAGATAGAAGTGTTTCACCCAGACCTGAACATTTCCAACAATGAGTTTATAGAAAGACTGATACTGCAACAAAAAGCTACGTACAGCTCTCTTGAGATCTCTGCATAGATCATATCGAAAGGAGACTCCTGAAATGCTAAGTCGACGCATATTAATGAGAAGTTGCTGGCCAAAGAAGTTTCTCCTTTGATGCCGGCCAAATCTCCAGCGAATGGTATGCAAGGTTGATCAATTTTACCCCGTGCCACAATACAACGTAGACTCTCTGGCTGGAAAATCATGGCAGCCAACAACAGCGCAATTGGAGCGAGCTGTAATCCAAAAGTGATACGCGATTGACTAGTGATGGAAATACCCTATGTATAGCGTTATAAAGACGTTCTTCATATCGCAGCGTCCGAAATATTGCGAACCAAATTGCCCAAACCTATCGCCGGGAAACTTAGCGCGCGAAAATGGTACGAAAATGCACGACTCACCCAGTAACAGGCCGCAATTGCCTCTGGTTTTGAAAGATACCTACCAATCAATCTTTCTCTGAGAGGCAGGTAAAGCGCATTCCGAGATGTATAAAGGTATGATGAAAGACAATCGAATCTGGAAGGCTTTCCATGCCAAAATGTATTGCAATGACAAAAATTTGTGTTGTAGGCTATTGACGGCAGAGAGACTATCTGAAAGTCAGCTGTAGTCCGTCGTGAGGCGGAGTAAAGGTGGATACATCGTAGAAACAGTCGTAAGGTAACTGAAAACGGTTGAAAATCAGAGGTATCGCCTAGGTACAAGAGAGTAACACTATTCGAAAGAATAAGTAGCCGATCTGGTGGGGTGGATAGATGCACGCCTTGACTCTTTGTTGCAGAGACGACTTCAGCTGACGAAAGGACAAAGCTACAGAAAGAGTGAAGAAAAAGAAGAAGAGGTGCTGTGTCAACACAGACAGGAGCGCCCTACAGTGCAGCGACTGAAGCTGCCAATTTCCCTCCAATTCTGTACCAGCTGCAATATGCTCGGATATAGTCCTTCTCTCTTTCTTGAACGGCAATTCTTGCATGAAAGCGGTGCTCGACATCTTCTGTAGTCCGGAGGAGTAACTCGCCCTCTTCAGTGGCGTAGTACCATGCTTTGCGGTGTTTTACGCAGCTCGAAATAGCCTTCTGTCCATTTACTGTTCTCAGCTGTCTTCTGACTGTGCTGGTTGACTGTACTGCGCAGGGCCCCACTTGCTGGTTCTTTCTGTCTGTTCTTCGTCTCTTGTTCTATCGTTTCCAAGATCACAATGTCGTCGAAATCGAACAAGACTGCTTTGCCGGATTTGTTCTCTGCTTCGCTTGAAGATGTCAAAGCCGGATTAGATGCATCTGCTTTCTCTTCCGTTGATCTCGTTACGGCGTATCTTGCGCGAATTCAAGAGGTGAACCCGAAGCTGCGAGCTGTATTAGACATCAACGCTGTTTGTCTGTTTTCTGCCAGGACCAACGATTACTAAGCATCTCTCCGTCTAGTATGCAGCATTGGATGCTGTTCGTCTTGATGCCGAACGCAAGAACGGCAAAGTACGCGGTCCGCTTCACGGAATACCTCTCGTATGTTTTTAGTCAGGTCGTCTGCGGCAGTACTGACTACATTGATAGCTTCTGAAAGACTCCATCGCGAATGAGCGTCCGGAGTAAGGCCATATACCTTCTCTCTTCAATCGTCTGAGACGCGTTTTCTAGTCAAACCTATATGAACACAACCGCCGTAAGTAACGCGTAATCTTTCGCCGGCTCCCTTGCTGAACCATCTCCTTCTGTAGGGAAGCTTTGCGCTTCAGGGATCTGTCCCTTCCGAAGACAGTACGCTGGTGAAGAAGCTCAAGTAAGTGTACATCTCAGACTGAAGTTTTGACTGATGCGATGTTCCAGAGAAGCTGGTGCGATCATCTTGGGTAAAAGTAAACCCCTTCACACAATGTTATCCTGGCACATATCTGATCCGAAGAATTAGCTGCCTGCACAGAATTTGGCAACTACCGTTCAGACCCAAGTGACTCGTGCGTTCTTTACTCGGGTAATAATGATTGCTGAGTACTTTATAGTGGCTGGAGCGGAAGAGGAGGTCAAGTCTATGCTGCGTACTTCGAAAAGCAAGGACCCAGTGGAAGCAGCTCTGGCTCCGGCGTCGCACCTTCCGTCGGATTATGTCTAGCAGCTATCGGAGGCGAGACTTGTGGATCTATTATCTCTCCTGCTTACATTTCCAATATCGTAAGCCTTGATAACTTGTCCTGTAGCAACAGCGCTGAAAATTCGGAGCAGGTCGGTATTAAGCCTACACCTGGTCTGGTCTCTCGACATCTTGTTATCCCTATATCATCAACCATGGATACTCTTGGACCTATGGCTCCTGATGTTAAGACTTGTGCAGCAGTACTACAAGCAATCGTCGGCAAAGATAGTAAAGATGCTCTAACTCAAGCAATACCTTTCGAAGTAGCGCCAGACTACGTTGCTGCATGCAAAAAGGATGCCTTGAAAGGTGTACGATTGGGTGTTCCGTCAAGCTACCTTGAGGTTAAAGTCAAAGATGAAAAAGCGGCTCTGAATGAAGAAGAACTGACCATCTTCCGCTCGATGTATCCTATACTACGTGATCTAGGTGCTGTCATTGAAGAAAATGCCGATTTCCCCGAGCAAGAGGCATATCTCAAGGATACGAGTGGCGTACGCATGTTTTGTCTTGTGTCTCATACAGGACTGATTCATATCTCATCCCAGAGCAAAATCATGATTGGCGAATTTTCAGAAGCATTCGCCGAATATACAAGCAATTTGTCGGATATTCCTACAGGTGTCAAGACGCTTCACGATTTAATGAAGTTCACTATGGCTTGTCCTGGAGAAGAAACTCCCAAACGTAATATGGTCAGCTGCTCTACTTGAAATGCTTGTCGAAAGAAAGTTTAACGAGCTCACAGATCGAATGGGAGCGCGCGGCTGTAGGCAGCACTAAATCACCAGAATACATCAAGCTTCTTGAGACTAATGCCCGTTTGGGAGGAGAAGGAAGCGTCCTAGGCGCTATGAAAGAGGTAAGACTCCGTATTGTTGATTCCCTCTTCCTCTACTGAAGTCATATTTAGCACAATCTGGATGCGATGATCGTCCCTTCTTCTCTCTATCGAGTAGCTGCTATATCTGGTATACCTATGATCACGGTACCTTCAGGGTATGTACCAGCCATCTGACGTCGATCTCTGCTGAAATCATTGTGCAGACACTCTTCACCTAACCAAGAACTCAAAGCAAAGGATTGTGGACTAATCAACAAAGAAGGTCCAAACAAGCCATACGGGTGAGCTTACGTCTTACCTTCTCTTGCCTCTAGTTTCCTCAAGGTCTTGCTTACAGAATCAGCTTCATCGGACCTAAATTCAGCGAAGAAAAGCTCATTGGACTAGCCTATGCATTCGAGCAGGCAACACACGTGAGTGAATTGGTACTTTCAGGTCCCTAGCTGAGCCTTAAATATAGATTCGAAACAATGTTGAACCTCTTGTCAAGCCGACAACCCAGCTGAAAGATGTCATGAACTGGTAAGCGTATGTGAAGATCCACTTTTGTTTGATTGACCGCGGTCTACAGAGCCTTCCTTTCGTTGCGCCTTGGCTATTGGTATTGGGGCGCATTGCGGGATAACGATAACAAAGCGCCGTAGAGACAATGATATGCATTAAAGTGCTACAAACTTCATATAGCGCAAATCAATCGGCGCAGTATCTACGGCCCATTTTGGTCAGAGGAGCTATGTATAAGTTGCAAGAGCTATAAGCTATGCAAAGTAGATTCATTTGGAAATATGCGATTCAGCATCCGTATCCTCCTTGTTTCGTTTCATGCTGTTGTAGATGATGAAGGTATAGGATGGCGCCCAGCAATGATTAGATATAGATGAGATCTACGATCTGAGCTTAGCTTGCCCTCCTGTATCTGGGAAGACAGGACTGACGAGCATAAAAGTATTCGATCTTCATACGATTCGACTCATGAATCCTCTAGCTTGACCTTCTTTCGCGCTTGTCCTTCAAGTGACAATTCCCCAAGCCTTTTCTTGACCTTGAATAGCTCCGAGGCAGATAGTTCATCCAGTATAGCCAGTAATGCTGCACCATCGGGCAGTGAAGAATTTGTAGCAGAAGGAATTGGTACATAAGGGTCAGTGAGCAGAATGTCAATGATTGTGGTGGGTGAAGGCTCGTTGGCATGAGGTCGGTGAGTCGCCTCCAGCATGACCATAGTCCTGTTCGACACAACGATTAGTTTTTATGGGTCACTTCACGACAGGAAAAACTTACCAAATGCCTCTATCATCACACGTAGCCTTCGCACCAGCTTTGCATTTAGTTCTCATGCGACCAGAGTGATTACACCAGACATGAATAAGAAGAGAAGAAGTTTTATCGACATCCCATCCCCACTGTGCACCGTCGGGAATGCAGAGGGACAGAGCAGAAATGAGAGCATCCTTTGATCGAAATTTACTTCCGGTTTCAAGTCGAGTAAGAGATGATTGGTTGTTAGAAGAGGTATGGTTAGGTCGTTCAACAGACGAGATGTGTGGTTAGGGCAATTGAGGTACTACAGGTCTTGCACGAACAACTGATGCAGTGTTCGAAGGTTGTTGCGCATTCTTTGTCTGATTTCGAATGATCGGAGGAGCAGAAGGAGTTGCTGCGGTCGTTCTCTCGTCCTGTATATCCTCAGAGCTGGAGGACTCTTCTGATTCAGATTCTTCAGATTCCGACTCATCAGACGTTTCAAAGCTTTCTGTCAATTGCCTCTCTTCTGGTAGTATACCAGAGCTGGAGGACTGTTCTGACTCAGATACTTCTGCTTGATCTTGCTGTTCATTTGAAAAAGGTATTGGAGTAGCTGCTCTTGCTTCAGTCTGCTCAGGTCGATCCAGCTTGTTGCGAATCTCTGCGCATATAATTCTTTAGCGCAAGTCGGTACTTGAATTTGGAAGGATGTACGTTCACAGAGTAAGTCACATCTTTCCGCATCCAATCTATGCTTGATCAACGGGTCCTTCCCAAGCTTTTTCGTAAGTTCGTTCCTTAGAAAATGCCAAGAGGCATCTTCAACCTTCCAAGGTCTGGACTTCCATTCCATCTGTAGAGTTTCGAACCCGCCGGGGAGTTCAGTTGCTAGTTTCTTGAGTTGGAAGCGTGTACTGGGTCCATATTCTCCAGATGGCCCGCCGCCAACAAGAACAGGTGGATGCAGACAAACCATCCGTTTGAATCTGGATAATGTAGCTGTGAGCGCTGATCGGTTGACAACCTTGCCCTTGACATCTTTCTAGATTCTCAAACCGCATAAGATGGCCAATTCACTGATCTTCTGATCCGGCAAATTATCAAAGATGTTTACATAACGAAGAGGATCCCATCGGGATATGCTGATGGATAGACCATTTATAGTGTGGTTGTAAACATTTCTGTGTCGCAGAGGATGCTGCAGCGACCCGGCAGTGGCAGTATTTGAAGGTGAATGCTTGATTCGTTGGCCTCTGCCCTTCTTCTTCGCCATTCTTCAAACGATAGTCAGGATGCAAAGGTTGAGAGATGCAGACTTTAATAAACGAGAATGAAGCCCCGGGACTCAGGGTTTCCAGCCTTGGTATCTCGATTCAGGTATAGCAGCAGCCCGGATATCTGATGAGGGTCTATTCTAAGCCAAGTCTGGCACTTTTTTCGAGCTTAATCGGTCGCTCTTGTCCAACCTTATGCTCGACACGAAACAGCGAGCAATGCCTCGAAATACCTTCTCATTACTATATCCAGCACTGCTTTGATCTGACTAGCTCAATTTGAGTTCCATCTGGAAAGAATTCGTTCATTCTGTCGAGCAATCCCATGATCTGCTTTGTTGTCTGCTTTGTGTCTGATTCTGCATCACCTCTTTTCTTCGCTTGAAACCCGCAAGATTCAGTTGCGCTGATGAAACCTACCACTTCTTCTCGCTCTACTTTGACAAATCACATCTTTCCTACTCTTTATGTTTGCTATCTTTTGCGCTCGTAAGCTCTCTGTATCGCTTCTCTTTCACAATCTCATCATGTAGTACAGCAAGAAAGATGGTGTCTTCTCGAATCGCACCTACATTGGGTCTTCACCTCATCCACCTCGTCGGATTCGTCAACATAACGGTGAATTGAAAGCAGGCGGAGCAATGCAAACCCGTTGGGCTCGACCATGGGAGATGGAAATCAATGTCTATGGCTTCCCATCCAAACTAGCTGCTTTGCAATTCGAATGGGCTTGGCAGAAACCTCAGATATCAAGACATTTGAGAAACGATCAAGGTCAAGCTTGGTTTACTGCTCAACCTGGGAAAGGAGGTAATCATTTTCAATACAAGATCGCTGTGCTGCAAAGGATGTTGAGTTGCAATCCTTGGAATGGTTTAGGTTTGAAGATCAGGATTTATTCGGATGAAGCGCAAAGAGTTTGGGATGAGGCTTTGCGAAATGGCCCTTTGACTGCAAAGCCATATAAGAGGGCTGGTTTAGTCAGGAAGATTTCGAACGAACGATTAGCTAGTGGTGATCATTGGCCGAACTTGGATCATGTACCTATCATTTTGAGAAGAGAAGGAGTAGATGGCAAGAGATTGATGAGGGAAAACTCAAAACGATATGCGCAGAAAGATTGCTTGGATCCCATTGATACGGAAGATCGAGAATGGGCTGTAGAACAATGGTCAAAATGGCAGACGATTCAAGATCAGAAACATGTGTGTTCATGCTGCAAGAAAGCAATGGATACAGAAGTACGCTTTGTGTGGTGAGCAATAGAATTTCACTGATCTTATGGTTACAGGATCATCTTTCCTTCTCCTTCTGTCCCGAAGCTAAATGTACTTCAGTCTCGCATATTGGTTGTTTGGCAGAACGGTACATCACTTCTGATAGTCTTCTACCTACTGTCGGTACCTGTCCAAGCTGCAAGACCACTCAATATTGGTCAGAGCTAATTCGAGGGTGCTTCCGTCGCAAAGATGCTGCGGAAGGCAAATATGATAAGAAGCGACGAAAGAGAGCTGCCGAAATATCTGAGGAAGAAGAAGAAGAGGATGAGGTCCAAGTAGAAGAGGATGACCATATGGAAGAAGAGCAAGAAGAAATCATCAAGCCAAAGAAACGTGCCAGTACAAGCAAATCGAAGACCAAGACTCGGTCTTACTCTACCTCATCTGTCTCCGCTATCGATTCAGACGAAGATCCAGAGCGGTCTATCGCCTTCGAAGCTGCTGCGGAAGGATCGTTCGATGCTGGTGGATTATATGCTTATGAAGAAGAAGATCAAATGATGCAAATATATGAAGATTCGAACGGAAATCTAGATGAGCCATGGTCTATGGAGTCTCTTGGAATTAGTAAAGGAGAGCTATGAGATTTCATCTACATTCTGCAAGTATGCTCTAGCGAGGTAAGTTCCAATAAGCTCGTCTTGCTCCGCCACTCATTTTCATGCGTAGTTCTGTAGCTGCGAACTCTTCTACCTGCTCTCTGGGTTTCACATGCTCTGGAGTTTCATTTGTGAGCATATCAGTACACATACTGTTTCATGTTGTCATATCTTGGATTGAGCGTGTCAGTAGTCCCTCACTATGTATCTGCTCATCAAGGACTGACTCAGCTCTGGACCAGCGCTCTGAGGGGCCTCTTTCCTCTTGCACTCTGACGGTTCGAGTACTGTGACAATTCTGCGGTCTTTCACAGCTTGCCCAAAGCACAAGAAGGCTGTTTTCCGCGTGTATAAGGACTGAAGACCGCGTATGATTATGCGGCACAGTTGTCGTATCGCGATGCTAAGATGCAGATAGTTTTGTAATCTGAGCGCTAAGCATTTTAAATATACTCGATTAGTGAGAATGCAAAGCTGCAAACGCTGAAGCTTTCGCGCGCATAGACTCGCGCTCTTACCAAACATTCGCGAATAAGTAAGCTTGTCTCGCAACTTTGACGTGGTCGATGTACCAAAATCAGCAGCACCACCAGATTCCATATGGAGGAGCTCAACAGCAGCAGTCTGGTGCTCAGCAATGGGCCAATATGGGCTCTCCTGCTGCTTTCACACCGCAAGCCAATATGAATCCCTCAGCGCAATCTGGCTACTTTGCTCAGCCTGGCCAGACTGCAGACGTGAATCAGCAGTTTGATCAAATGTCGCTGGCTTCTCCTGCATTGGGCTCTGGTACTCGTTCAAAGAGATCTGCAAGGGCTTACCACGCAGAGTCCAGCACTGCTGAATTGCAAGCTCGTCACTCACCAGCTCTGCCTCCACCACATCCTGATCACTCTCAGCCTCAATACACTCAGCAGTATCAGCAAGGGCAAACTCAGCAATTTCAGCAAGATCCGCGTTATGCCCAAGTCGAGAACTCTCATGGCAATCTGCAACAAGCTCCTCCTCACTCTTCCGGTCAGCACTTAGCACCACAACAAGGTCCTGCTCGATCAGGTTCAGCAGGAGGTGGAAGAATTGATGTCGATCAAATCCCTTCGCCCATAGCTGTTCAAGCTGCGAATCAGCATAAACTGGATACTGAGTCTGAAGGCATATACTACTCCTGCTCTCGAATGGAAGTACCTCATTCAACTACTCAATACACAGCTGTCGATCAAGGCAATGCTACACCTCGTTATGTTCGAATGACTACTTATGCTCTACCTACTACGGATGATTTAGCTGCGGCTGCGAATATTCCAATTGGTATGGTCATACAACCTTTCGCTTTGCCTGGACCTGGCGAAGAACCTGTTCAATGCGTCGATTTTGGCGAAATGGGTCCTCCCAGGTGTAAAGACTGCAGAGCATACATCAATCCTTGGTGCATCTTTTTTGAAGGTGGACAAAAATTCTCGTGCAATCTCTGTGCAAGTGTGACGGAAGGTCAGCTGTTCATCAATCATATATCGGGTCCAAAGCTGATTTAAAAAAAATCATTAGTTCAACCTGAATACTTTTGTCATCTTGATACCTCAGGCAGAAGATTAGATCTAGATCAACGTCTTGAACTCCAACGTGGTTCAATAGACTTCGCTGTACCGAAAGAATATTGGGTTCAGCTACCTTCTTCCGCTCCTTCTTTATCTGCTCAACCTCCTTCTACACCATCTCTACTCAGCAAAGCTGATCCTTTGGCTTCAGCACAATCACAACAGCAACCTAAACTTCAACCTACTTCTTTACCTGGTTCACGAACTCCTGAACCGCTTTGTTACATTTTCGCAATTGATGTTAGTTGGACAGCTGCTCAAAGTGGAATGATCAGAGAAGTTGCTGCTGGAATAAGAGATATCCTTTATGGTCCGGAAAACGATGAAGGCGAAAGACAAGGAGGAAGTTTACCGCCAGGAGCGAGAATTGGAATCATCACTTTCGATCGGACGGTGCATTTCTATAATCTCAAGGTCCGCATTCGCTTTGGCATCCATTTTTGTGAATGTGTGTTCACCAGGATGTTGACAGGCTGGATTGGAACAACCTCAAATGCTCGTTGTCGGAGATCTGCTCGATATGTTCGTACCCATCAACGAAGGACTACTAGTAGATCCTATCGAATCAAGGTGCGGAATCGCAGTCCATAATTGTATAAGTCCGCTGAGATGCGATATTCTTGACAGACCAGCAATAGATACCCTGTTACAATCACTTGACTCTCTCTTTGCTCACACACAAGTGGCAGAAGCTGCACTTGGAGCAGCAGTCAAAGCATGTCAAGGTGCACTCGTGAGTAATCACTACTTATAGGACGTTTGCACTTGAGAAGCCTAATTTCTGAGCAGAAATACTTTGGCGGCCAAGCGAATATCTTCCAAACCTCTCTACCTACTATCGGACCTGGCTCACTTAAACACAGAGAAGATAACAAGCTTTATGGAACAGATAAAGAACGCGCTCTCTTTACCGCTCAAGATCCTTTCTATCGACAAGTGGGAGAAGAATGCGTTGATGCTGGCATTGGAGTGAATCTCTTCTTGTTCCCTAGTCAATACGTCGATGTGGCTAGTATCGGTCAGTAGAAGTTACCACTTACGTCAGCTTCTTACTGATTATGTGGTATCTTCATGACAGGTGTGTTGGCTGGATTGACAGGCGGTGAAATTTACTTCCATCCTCGCTTTGATCCCGTTCGAGATGGAAACACTGTTCGGGCAGAAATGAGGAACGTAGTCGAAAGAGAAACCGCTTGCAGCGTTACCATGCGGATAAGATGCTCGAATGGTGCGTGAATGATCCTGCATTCTCTGTTTGAGCTCACAAATTCGGGCTACATTGTACAGGTCTACGGATATCAGATCACTTTGGCAACTTCTTCCAGCGGAACGTGACAGATCTTGAATTCGGTACAGTCGACGCCGACAAATCGATAGCAGCAATCATCAAGCATGACGGAAAGCTCGACGAGAAGCGAGAAGCATACTTCCAATGTGCAGTGCTTTATACATCCGCTTTCGGCGAGCGAAGAGTGCGATGTCACAATATCGCTGTTCCGGTCAGTAGCAAGCTTGGCGATGTTTTCAGACTAGCGGATATGGATGCTACAATAGCTATTGTTGCGAAAGAAGGTATGTCTGCGGTGTTGGAGCAGTCAATGACGCTAACGGGAGATGATGTCCTGCAGCAATCACTCAGACCCTGTCGAAAACGCTTCGAGAGGTCAGAGATGGCCTGACGGATCAATGCGTGAAGGCTTTGCTGTCATATCGAAAACATTGTGCATCGGCTACTTCGCCAGGACAGGTTAGTCAAGTAACATCCAGGAGAGCGAGGTTAACATATCAACAGCTCATTCTACCTGAATCATATAAACTCTTTCCTCTACTTGCTCTAGGCCTTATGAAGACTAAGGCATTAAAAGGTATGAGACTACACTGCTCTGCTGGATTAGCAGTTCAATGCTTGAATTCTTGTAGGCGGCCCAGTCGCTTCGGACGTTCGAACATACTACATGCGAATCATCAAAGCTATTCCTGTGCAAGCGATAGTTGAACTTCTGTATCCTCGTTTCTTTCCTCTGCATGTGATGCATCCCGAAGATGCTACATATACTCAAGATGGTCGATTCCAATATCCTCCACAACTACGGACGAGCTATCAGCGAATGGAAGCTCATGGGGCCTATCTAGTCAGTAGGTGCTGGAGCTGTTTCGGTACTTATTCCAGCTGACTGTCGCCCTTCTGTCCAGTCAACGGCGAGACAGCTATCTTGTGGCTTGGCGCAGGCGTATCACCTCAAATATTACAAGATCTATACGGAGTCGATGACCTGAAAGACATTGACAAGAGAATGGTCAGTCCGAGCTGCGTCCACGTTTGCGTGTACTGATCGCGATTCATCTCACAGACTGCTCTGCCAAGGTTACCTACTCTGCTATCGGAACAAGTCAGAGCGCTGCTCGATGTACTGCAAATAAGGCAACGGCATCGCTGTTTGCCAATACTTATAGCGAGACAGGGCATGGATGGTTCAGAGGTGAGTTGTTCTTTCTCGCTAAGCTACTCCGGTGACTCTGCTCGCAGATGGAATTTGCAAACTTGCTGGTCGAAGATGCAAATAACGATGCCTTAGGGTGAGTGATAAACCTTTCGTACTGCGTGGGAAGACTTATGCTTGCTCAACAGCTATGCTGACTACCTTTGCGCTGTACACAAAGCCTTGCAATCCGCTCTTGCAGGTCAGTAATGTCATTTCGTTGTTTCGTCTGTTCATCTTTTGTCACAGGCGAAAAGAAAGAAGCGGAGATTGATTCTTCAAGCTTATGGCGAGGGTCAGTCTTTCTCGTTCGTTCGAAGCGATCTTGCTTATATGCCTTTTCAGGTGGTAGCATTTTTGTATAGCATCAGACGATCTGTTACGACCTCACGAATACCATTGCAATCGTTTGCTAGTCATCCCACCCTCTCATCCGGCCAGAACTCTTCTTTACTGGACTGCCATCGAAAAGGTCTGAAGCGAAGTTCCTGCTTTTCACTGGACTAACGGCGCTGGGTCTCGTATAAGAACCTTTGCTGGAGATCTCTTCTTCCTGCTTGACTGTTATTACTGAAAGTGGCTCTTCTTTCACATCGCCACTCCAGGCTCGTAATCCGCCAGACTGATTGTCAAACAACTCCAAAGGCTCTGCGTACTCTTCTCGTTCTCTGGCAGGGGGCGGCGTTCTTTTCCTTGATGTCGGCCTATCATTCCCATTGAGATAATCGTTCATCTCTCTATCAAGTTCTCTCCGCTTGCTCATAGGACTCAAGCTTCTTTGCCTTCTATACGACAACTCCCTCTGTCTGCCTGATCCTCTTGACATCCGGTCCAACAAGTCCGATTCTCTAGATCTTGCATCGCTTTCCGGCTCTTCTCCAGCAGCGTACAGATCCATCTCTCTGTCAAGCGCTTCCATCTCCAATTCCGTTTCTCTTTCTCTCTCCATTCTATCTCTACCTCTTTCCCACTCAGGTGAAGAAGCTCTCAATCTTTGTCTGTTTTCTTCTCGTTTCCTTCTTCGGTCAGAGTAGAATTGACTTTTACTAGCTGCAAAAGCATCCTTCTTATCCTTGATATTGGCAATCCTCAACCAAACCGGAGCAGAAGGATAGACGTTATCGAATAATCGAGCAGGATAGTAAGAACTGAGAAGGGAAAGATCTTCAGTTAAAGCTTCGGTATAGAAATCTTCTAATCTTGAGAAAGCGGAAGAGAGATGAGAGGTGAGTTGTTGAGATGGATCGAGGTTGAGTAAGAGAGATTCTAGACCTGCTATTGAAGTAGCTGGTGATGAGAACAAGAGGACTAGCCTAAGGGATGCAGACAAAGATATACATGAGTGAACAAAGAAGTTGCCCTTGAAACAAAGCGGCATACGATGCATCGTCTATCCATTCTAAACCAAGCAGAGAAGAAGGATCCAGTAAATTTGCATTGGCCCAAGTGAGAACTGCTTTCGTATCGAGTTGATTTACTGAAAGCGAATAGAGATACAGAGCGTTTGGTCTAAGATGAACAGCAGCTTCCAGCAAATAAGAAGGTGGTGCAGCATCCTCATCACCCAAATCAGGCAGAGTATCTGGTAAAGCCTGTCGACCGAATCTTGCTTCCCTCCGATGTTTCTCTTGTCTAGCGCGTAGAACGTCCTGATCATCTGATTGTAAGCATCGAAAGCAGAACATCTTTAGGCTCGCTGACTTCTGGGATTGGCTCTGAAGCAGCTGGATTTTCATACAAGCGATTCTGAGGCAGAGCTTGGGAAGTGGACGCTATTGGCTCTTCTGGCACGTATGGAGTATCATATGGCTCGTCTATATCCATCTGGGGCAGCCACGGCAAAGGTTATAGAAGAAAAGACTCGTCGGACGTTGGAGCGCAACAAGCAAGTTCCAACTCTCAAGAAACGCAGTGAATCTCAGCCGGGAATCGTCTCAAAGCAGTGCCGAAGCGATAGTGAATCTGTCCTCTTATAGAAGGTGCAGCTGATCGTTCACCGGTCGTGAAATTTGGCAGTACTTTAGGATGGCTACAGCAGAGCCCCCAAAGTTCAATAAGCAGCTTACGAGCGAAGAGATGCTTGAGGCGAAGAAGTCAGCTCTGAGGGCGTCTAGCGGACTGTCGGAACGGAATTGGACACAGGTCGCACACATATCCTGACCAATGACAGAAGTGTCGCCTTCAAGAGTCTTCTTTTCCAACACTTTATTCTTTCTTCTGGTTCTGATCTCATTCAAGCCCTGCATGCTGTTTCTCTTGAAGATGAAATCGCGATGTCGGCGTTCACTGATAAGAATCCAATGCCATACATCGTCACTGCTGTATACAATCTGCTGAGGGTTCCGACTTATCTTTACAAGCAACCCTTACCGGTCGCCTTAAAGCTTCTCAATGCCTATTTCGACATTATTCTTTCTTTCGCTTCTACAGTCCATCCGATCACTCCAGAAGCTGCAGGAGACGACAGAGCAGCTGAAGAGCAAGCTATCTCCAAATCTCTCATGCGACTATTACGTACATGTATCAGCCGCCTTGATGTAGTTGAAGAAGGTTTTCCGGATCTTATTCATACCGGTGTATACACAGACTCCAAGCATAATCCCAGAAATCGATCCTCACCTCCTTCCAAAAAAGCTATGCTCATCCGACTCCTCAATTTCTCTAATGGAGATATCAGAAAAGCTGCAAGCGCCTTATCTCACTTTCTAGGATACTCAATACCCAGATCTAGATACGAAGACGTTCCTCCAATTACTGCGGAAACGATGAAGAAAACAGCCGAAGAGAGATTAAACCTCAGCGCGGATCTGATGGAAGAGATCAAAGCCCAAAGGCTAACCGTGTGCTTTACTTGTGGAGGATACAATGAAATACCGGAGCAAGGGAAAATGAGGTTGAAACCTTTCCCTATTTGTACTGGCTGTTTGGTGGCATGCTTTTGTTCTGTAGCATGTCAAACAAAAGGTGAGCACCTATATTATGCGGTATAAGAGACCAGAGGCTGACAACTCGCTAGATTGGAACAGCGGGTCAGATGGACACAGGTCTTTGTGTAAGAGAATAACGATATCTTCATAAGAGAAATCCAAAAGCTAGTCATTTGCTTGCTTGTGACTACTTGGCTGATTTATTGCGATTTGCCTGCACAGTAGTCTCTAAAGTCATTTACTGTGCTGATCATCAAACAAATGTCCATAATTGCACTATCCCGGAAATCTTCCTTTATGGGCTTTCATGGCTTTTTCCGCTCGGCTGACTGAGTTTGCGCAACTTGCGAATATCGCGATTGGTCCGTTCTGAACCCTATATTATGAAGGTTGTCTATTCTTAATATGATCTGTTTCGTCTCTATAACTGACACTCCTTTGTTCTGAGATTTTCGAAGGATTGATCTGGAATCCCCTCTTTCCATCTTCCATATATCTCCTATTGGTGTCTCATTGACTCTCATCATGACCGCTTTTCATTCTCGTCCGTTCGCGTTCCACGACTCTGAAACGGGAATTTCAAGCCAGCGTCTTAGTGTTGCCGAATTTAGAGAATTGCAGGAAGTGGCCCAGAGAGCTAAGCAGCGCCGCGAGTATATCGACCATCCTCTCAACCCTGGTCGTTTGCTGGCCGAACAGCATCACGCTTTAGGCATTCGACATGCCCATGATCAGAGCTGTAAGCTAATCTGATGCCGCTTCTGCATCAGCTGATTAGACTCTTCAGTGACAGGGGACAACAAATTAGCCTATGATCGACGCAGACTAGCATTAGCTCACGAACATGCCGAGCAACAAGCTAGAAACGATTCGGACGCTATCAAAGCTCTTTCAGATCCAACTGATATCAATTATCTCTATCAATACCAGTTCGCTGAGGCTAGAGCTATGTATGGGATTGCGCATCCTGGCAAGTCTCGAATATAATCATCTACCCCGTTGTCTGACACTAATTTTTATGTGTAGTCGGACCGAACAATCCTCTACAAATTTATCACAACGAGCACAAAGCTCAAACGGAACTACCCATGAGAATTCGGTATGAAGCAAACTTAGATCACGAAGGAGGTTCGAAGAAAGCTAGCCCAGTCATTCCCAAACGGGCTAAAAAAGTGACGGAGGAACAGAGGGAACAGTTGAAGGACCGACAGGAGGAAGAACAGAAGGAGTACAGAGCGATCCGGGACCATCTGAATGTTCATAATCGTAGCTGATACACTGTGGTAAATCGCTATTGTATCAACATCGACCTATGATTGGGCCATTTGAGACCATCTCAAACCAGTTGACAGCAGTATTTCGAAAGGACGCCCATACCGTATCTGTTGAGATGAGAAGCAAGAAGAAGAGGAAAAGCTGAATTGGTAACACCTCTTGGCGAAGGAGAAAATAGAATTCAAGATAACGGCGATAAACGAATATATGAGATCAGATATATGACTCGACTAGTCAAAGCAATCGAAGAAGGTCAGACGGAAGGTTGCAATAACTCTGTTTAAGTCTGAGATACATAGCGATCTCGACGTGCGAAACCTCTTCGAACAAGAGCTTCTGTAAGTCACACGGCTTTAAAAAGACATCAGGAAGCCCGAGAACAGCCAGAAACGGAGACAAATATTAGTCGCCATTTTGGGCAATTCCAAGCCTAATCTCAATTCGAAACGACCTAATACCCGCCTCGAAATGGCCACAAACGCGTCTCCAGCATTTCAGAGTAGCTCTACGTCGCCTCAGAAAGCTAATGGAGTAGCAGGAAGGCGTGTCAATCGCATGCGAAAGGGTTTACGAAATGAGGTCGGTGCTATATCATGTGCTATCGCAGGACAGCTGCTAATGTAGAACGCCAGGCTATTGATCAATTACATGGTCCCACTTCACTAGACGACGCTTCTGAATCGCCCTTTGCAACTCAAGAATATCTCGCTGCTCTGATTCGAGCGGACATTCACGACATAGACAAGATTGTAGCTGTACCTAAAGCGAAACCTGGTTCGTTTAGTAAAGGAAAGAGTAAAGCTATTCAAGGAGAAGAGGAAGCCGAAGCTGTTGATGCTCGACTTTGGCTTTACGAAAGTCTGAGACGGATTTGTTCTGATTTGAGTGTACCTTGGTTGGTTTCCCTGCAGTCGGTATGCACAAGGGAGAGCTGTGGAGAAATGAAAGGTGAGCTGAAGTCAGGTCAGCCTAGAAATGATGCTGAAAGTTGCTGCTCAGGCGGAGAATGGCTTTATTTATGTGCTGCACATGCTTCAGCTACAGAGGTGGGCGATAGACTGTCGATTCAGTGTAAATCTGATGTGGCTGTTTGGGGGACCTACAGACTGAGTGCTGTGCTGTTCGTAAACTTCCAGAGTGTTGTTTTCGCCATTAACCTCTTTACAGATCGATTATATAGAACATACTTTGAACGCAGCTACAGCACTTCTTCTTTCACCAAAGCATTTCCCGTCACGGTACGCCTCTCACCCGTGAATCTTGTTGTAGCTGACTGCCACGACTTCTTTTAGACTCAATGTACCTGAAAGCTCGGCGAAACATCTAGCTGCTACTGCTCGAAGATTATATAGGATATTCAGCCATGCATATTACCATGTAGGTGACTGGACGAGCGCCGTTTGAGTATCTTTTTCATGCTTGCTTCTTGCCAAATCCTACAGCACGCCGACACTTTTCATGCATGCGAAGTGAGTCAAATTTCTTCATTACCAGTTAACGGTAATCGACTGACAAGCTTATCTTCACAGGCTGAAACTTCTTTGTATTCTCGATTCAAGAAACTGCTCAGCGTGCAATTGCCGGATGAAGAATTGGTTGTACCTGCCTCGTACAAATCTGAAGAACAGCCTCAAGAAGACGGAGGAAGGGAAGAAAGCAGAGGAGTCAACCAACAAGGAGTAGAAAAAGAGGAGAAGGAAAAGCGTTGAGAGGAAGGAAAATGTTATCGAATAGAGTAAGTTGGGCGAGAGTTCTTTGCGGTAGCTAGCAAGCTCATTAATGTGCAGTCTGTACATAGCACTCGTTCAACATCATGCTTGCACAAATGTATTGACTCAAATGCAGCTGCGGACCACCGCAGAACAGTGCTTAAATTCATCTGTTTTGCATGATTCGTTTGCGTTGCCGATCGAATACCACAGCTTTTGACAGCCGAAGCTCTTGTGGCTCTGCTTCTTGGCAACCCTGCAGAATTTGCAATGCCTCGGCAATTAAGAATACAATTGACAATGACAAAAACCCGAATAAGCTAGACTTTCCAAGTCCCTTTCCGCTTGACCAGTATCTGCCTACTAGCTGCGAAACATGCAACCGCTGCCAGCAGAGTCGCTCCTGCCCATGAAGCTGCTGCTGCCCAGTGATAATCATCCCCGAGAATATAGCCAGCAACGGGGTTGCCTTTGACCAAGGAGCTTAGTACACCTCAAAAGAGCAGACAGTCATGTATACCTATTAAAGCACCAGCACCACTGAAGAAGAAACTGCAAATTTGTATTAGCTTTTTGACGAACACCAGTATGCGATACACGTACGCAAGACCTAAGCGAATCCCAATCTCGCCAACATTATTGGCGTATGCTGATGATGTGCCAGGAATCATTGACACGTATGCCCCCGAGCTGAAACCGTAAAAGATAGCAAAGCAGATGATACCAGCGATATTTCCGCAAGCGAGGAAGACCCAGCATAGAATAGCTGAAAGAGATAGCAGAGGAATAAGTAGATTGAAAATTCCAAACTTGTCTGCTGCAAAGTTTGGGAAGATTCGTCTGATGAACAATGTCAGCGAGAGTATACAGGAGAAGCATGTCTACTACTCACCCAAAGAAGGACGACCCGTTCAGGATCGAAATTGTATAGAAGGATAGGGTTTCGCTGATTCCAGATTGCCGCGCATAGACTTGTAGATCTATTGTAAAATCTTAGTATGTGCATACAATCTATTGGGACTAAACTTACAGAAAAAGGGAAAGAAGCTGTAGGATATTTAGCTATGTCTAAAAAACCTGAATGGAAATCTCACAGCCCGACTGTATAAGGTCAGCACTGCTCAAACTGAAGAGATATGTACACTTACGATTGCCTAGCAGTGCGCCGCACAGAACTAGCACGAAACCAGGATCGATAAACATGGCCTTGTAGCTGAGTTTCGATGCTTTGTTATCAGACTTCTTGCGCGGCGGTATCCTTGTTCGCATCAGTAAATTCGCCATGACCAGAAACGCCTACAACTGATTCAGCTTTTGTGCTTGAGCGAAAGTAAAGGCAGAACTCACCAATACCACAAATGCGGAAATTCGCACGCCCCAGGCAAAGCCAACTTTACCTTCAAACAGATTGTTGAGCATAATTGGAAAGCTATTGATGAGGTCTCAGTATACAGAAAACTTCAATAGTAGAGACTTACACTATGCCTCCGACAGAAGATCCGGCTACAACAACACCTGTTGCTCTACTCGCAATCAATTCGTGTTTCGAGGCAGCGGACTTTGACCCACAGTGCTCTCCTTCTTCGGAACCAATGCGATACAACACCAATAGCCGGTGTCAATAAGCAGCCTAATCCAAGCCCTATCCCTAGGCCTTGCGCTAGGAATATCTGCACTAGTTTTCAGAGTTGCAGGAGAGCACACACAGTGCCAACCTACGCTATAGTATTGATTCGCGAGCGAGACCACTAGCAAAAAGACTAAGCTTTGTGCGCCGGTCGTCAACAAGACGAAAGACATACTCATGAGACTATATCCATGTCAGCAAAAGTGTCAATAATGTAGGTAGACCTTACCATATCACATAAATCACAGTACCAACTATCAACAAATGGTGGAAATAGCCGGCATCGAACAGTGGTCCAGCAATCTGTCTTCATTATGAGGCGTGCAAGGTATATGAGCCTTTCGACACACCATGCCAACAGAAAATAATAGAAAGGTTTGCACTGAACCAATCCATGAGATGCTGCACAAGAGAGATGAAGCGTGCGCAGAGAGTGCGTGTTGGTACAGACTTACTCCGCAGCAGTCTTGGTAGGTAAATAGTTCGTCAGGTAGTAATCCTGCTCGCAAATAGGATGAGGACTTCGAAGATTCATGACCCGCATCGAACTTACCTGATATACTCCAAACTGCCGGGGGAAAAGATGTATCAGATGATCGTACCCTTAGGCTTAGACGAAGATTGAGTCTCACAGCATTGACATAGCTGAGCATATTTCGTTAGAGCGGAAAATCAAGCCAAGTTATACAGACGTACCCGAATGAGCAGAAAAGCACCATACTGGATCCAGCTATGGTCAACCATGCGCGTAGACCTCCATCAGGCGGATCATTTGCTATCGCTTGCGGCTGTGGTATATCAGGAGTTGTCCTCTTCTCAGTTTCGAAATCTTGCTTTGCACGTATATCCTGACTCTTTGGAGCATCACCTGTCACTGAAGCATCCATGGTCGCCCGATACTGAGAGGGAATTGAAGCATTTTAGGCCGCTTGATCAATAAACCGAGTCAAAGGTTTATACTTAGATTCGACCGTATTACATAAGCAGATCTGCAAGACTTGCTCGTGTACTCAATTTTCAACAGAGTAGCTATAAAACTGGACAAAAGATGAAATGCATGTCTTCTGTACGAATACAAAGTGATAATCTAAGATCGAAGTACATAGGAAGTCTAATGAGGTACCCTAAATGCTTGTGCGATCCCTGTTTTGGTAAAGATCACGTCCTCAATTCTGACATTCGGAACAAAGACGTGACGTTTATGTAGTCTTTCAAGCAGGTGCGCAACGAAATCTTGACAATTCTCTTCAGCAATATTCTCGAGGATACCGTTTCTGAGATTCGAGCCACCAAGCCTAGGTAGAAGGAATCTTCCTTCTTCTGCGATCAGATCTGAAATGTCTGCGAGCGGACTATTGACATGACCAATCAATTGAACTCCTCTTTGCCTTCCTGAGTAATGGCTAAGAGAAGCAATTTCATGCG
Organism: Kondoa subrosea; assembly: GCA_039545335.1. Taxonomy (NCBI): domain Eukaryota; kingdom Fungi; phylum Basidiomycota; class Agaricostilbomycetes; order Agaricostilbales; family Kondoaceae; genus Kondoa; species Kondoa subrosea. The sequence goes on from BCIN01000008.1 coordinate 993,748, forward strand.
ATTTATTACGGATGCGCCATCCCCCCGTATTGGATTTCTGTTAACATCGACCGTCAAGGCAGCTCCATTGTCACTGCCAAAATAGAGTGTCCAGTGATGTAGTATAACTTGACCTTGACCCAGCCTATAGTATGCAAGATAGACAAAGTGAGGTGGTAGACCCATACGTGCTTGATGATTAGGCTGGGCTGCTATGAGATGCATAGGATGATTCTGTGGGTGAAGCGTGTGGGTAGCATGAACGCATTCTTGAGCATGGCGGTCTGGGATTGGGCATCGGCAGGACATGTTTGCGTGTTGATTGAGTACAGGAGTGCAGACAAAACGAAGAAGAGGATGAGAAGAGATCAGAAAGAGAATTTACGAGAGAGCTTTTATGCTTAAGCTACACCGCGGGCTCCGCGCTTGCAACGCGGTCCATGGCGAATGTGCCGAGGTTCACAGCATGTAACATAGCCTGTTACGGCCAGCCGAGCACATACGAAGCATTGGTCAGATTCCAATATGGGAACAGGACACGAGTCGCGAAATATAAAGGTAGACTTTGCGCAAAGCGGAGGCAGTAGTATTTGCTCTACATACAGGGCAGCACTGCGAGCAACATAAGACTGCTGAAACGACGCCATAGGAAAGAACATACCGATCCGCTCTTCGACAAATGTGCCCGAATACAGCTTGAGCAGAAGAGGTGACCGCAAGTAGTTACTTCTGATCCTGTATAAAAGAATTCAGATGCTACCAAAGTGAGACTTTCTGGGATATACCAATCATCGGCTCCGCCAGACAGATAATGCAGCTCGGTCCAACATATTGGGTGACAATCTTCTCCAATGTCTTTTCTAAAGTGATGGTCTTGACTACGATCGGCTCAAGAGATGGCTCAGAGAAGATGAAGGGCTTGCGAGAGTTGTCTCTAGTGATGTAAGGTATTGGTCGACCGATTTGACCAGCGAGAGTATCGACAGGTATCAGTGTTTTGCAAACGAGGATCCTACATCACGTATCAGATTATTTATGCATACGATTGGGAGAGACTTTACCTTGGAGCGCTGGCATAAAAAGTCCAACCATATTGCTCAAGTCGAACCAAAGAATACTCCCTTATTTGGAAAGCATCGATTAAGCCATAGAGAGATGGATGGACTGCTGCTATGACTGTTTCTTTGCTATCAGATAGGACGAGGTGCATTTGATAGCCTTCTGCTGATGTAACTCGTTGAAATTGTTTGATCCGTAAGACTTGCAAGATTGGTCGATACCGTCCAATAGAATCGTAGGGCTCTTCATTAATTGATGCTACAGTGCCTTGGACCAATCTGCACAAAGAATCAGATCCTGCAGGATTGGGGATATATCAAGAATGCTCCTGCCTTGCATCAAACAATTGACCTGGTACAACGGCAATTCGCTGTACACCCCAAGCTCCAGACATGACGGTTTGAGAGGTGGATTTATGTATATTTGCAGCGCAGTATGAAGTTCCATCGACCTTCATACCGTTAAAGGTTTTTTTGCATTTAATGCGGGAAATGCAGAACTTCACAGAAAAGGATTTCTGAGATGAATCAGCGTAGAGAAGAATCACACCGTAGAGATGAAGATATATACAGCGCAATGGAGAACAAAAGCATATCGAACCAGCGACAATTAGGGCGAAAAACAGCTCTTTGAAAGAAACTCAGCGCTGTGTCGAGACTGCGCTGGCGAGATGCTTTGCTTTCTATTTGGGATCTTTCGTTGTGATCTGATTACTTGAGCACTGAGTTCTATGTTGCGGCCAATGGCGCTTTTGACATTCTGATTACCATGGTTCAGCATTGTTGTAAAATAAGTCCAGCGCAAGCTCACCAGCAGAGCAATCTACAACCGATAGAGATCAGATAGACACGTGTTTTAGAAGCTTGTAAAACTCACAAGCTACTTTCTTGCATCTCGAACATCTCCATGCCTCGATCTGATGATTCGGTCTGGCACTACAGACCGCACAATCCAACTCAGGGCAATGTGATCTTAGAGCAACTACAAGATTGGGGAATGCCAAGACATCAGAACCGAGGCTATGTTGAGTGAACGAGAATTAAATTGGCTATGAAAATACAGTTAGCGACATAACTGTGTAACAAGATATCAAATGTTCCTTTGAACAAAAGATTTGGTCTTTTGTTGACTTGCTGTAAGCGCAACAATCAGACTCGATAGCAAGCACAGCTTGAAGATGAATTTGCTGACTTGCGCGTTTCGTACCAGAATGTAAGAGGAAGTGATACTGCCTCCTTCAAAATCTGCATCACTTGCATAAGCAGCTAGATAGACCATAGACTTTGCTGGCTCTTTCAATTGTAGACCGAAATAGAGTATTGGACCGTGAGCGCCTAATTCAGTTTGAGCTCTGCGAATCAAGAGAATGTGTCATCTACTGTTATGATAATAGATGAATGACTTGCAGATTCTTGTCGGTTGACAAAGCTCTAGCACCGGCAGGATAGGTTTCTTTGGCTGCTTTAATTTCATTGCGGATAATCAGGTCTAATTCATCCAACCACTTGAAGGCCATAGCATCTGGATATTGACTAAGAGGAAAGCCTTGTATCTTGACATTCTCTGTCAGCCTAGGTACGAGCTATACGAAATGAGGAATAACCTTTGTTGCAAAGTGATCTGGTGGATAAGTAGTCAAAGAGGGATGTAAAGAAACGCTGGATCTTGCTTTCTGCATCAATTGATCAAGGACTTCCGTTGCTGATGTTTTGGTGTCATAAATGGTGCTTTCAAAGAATCTCTCAGCTTTCGTTGCACTAAAGATACGATTGACTTACGAAACGCCAAAATGATCAATGTGGGTGTAAACTTGACCAGGTCCAAGCAAGAGGGAAGACATGATAGAAATGAGTTGGCTGTAGCAGGGCAAGGAATTTCAAACGAAATTACATAAGGAAGCAATCCGAGGGAATGAATAGAATCGAAGTTTGCAATGCGGCACTGCGGCAGCCGGGCAATCAATCGGTTGTCGACACCATATGCGTGTGAAGACACATTAAGAGATACAGAAGAAACACTGCAGAAGCAAGGAGTGGCAGATAGAATTTCTACGAGTTTCGTGTCTTCCCTTAACCGCGAAGCAGCTTGGTAGCTCTGGAGTCAGATTGAGAAATACCAAGACAGAGCTATTCACAGACTGTTGCGAGCTTGATCTACGTGGAACTGCTCGTTACTGGACAAGAGACTCGATTTTGAGGATTGCAACCTTTGATAGACGGCTCAAGTGGGAAATCTACGCGCGCAACAATATGGCCAGCGAAATGGATGTAGATCAAGATCATGCCAGACCAGCCAAGCGTAAGTATCAGCAGCTCTCACCCACAATCCTCGCAATGTTGATTCAACGAGGTGACAGGTCTTCATATGGACGAATCAATGGATATAGATCCACAAACACCTCCACGACCACAACAAGCAGAGAAGAAGTCTTTGGTCGATTATCCTGGTAGCTCAATCATTTCAGAGCAATCCGACAACAGCAGCAAGAGACCTTTGGACCGCGATGAAGCCAGTCTGATACCTTGGTCTGCTACTTCCAGTTGGGCAACCATTAAGGACGACAGTGTCATGTCAGTGATTGAAGCGCCAGTCAAGGAAAGGAAGAAGGGTAAAGCGAAAGCGAAAGTAGAGGCTAGCCAGGAGCACGAAGAGGAGCTAATACATAAACCGACTGCAGCTGCTGTAAGTCTTTCTCATTTGCAATTTATCAAAGCTGAGTGCTAGACAGAATTCACATCTTTCGCAACCACATCTTACTCAAAACAACTATCATTACGCATCGCCACCTTCTTCCTCCTCGTCGACAGCAGAAAAGCAGTGGCAGAATGCTCAAGTACCAATCACACTTTTAGGCTACGCTCAATTCTTCTTCAACTTTTCTTTACTCTTGCTAGCACTTTATCTACTCGTCCTATTCATCTGGACAGTATTAGTAGATGTAGCTGAAAAAGTGGACCTCACTACATCTGAACTCCGTCAAGAAGTTTACGATTGTGCTGAAGCTTTCGCAACAAACAATTGTTTGGGTTACAGAGAAATTGGCAAAGTAGCTCCTGCTTTATGGAGTATGTGCGCCAAATGGGAATCTTGCATGAACAGAGATCCAAGAAAAGTTGGTGGGAAAGCTAGATTGGCAGCGGAAACTATGGCTGAAATCGTAAATGGGTTTGTGGATGTCATTTCTTGGAAAACTGGGGTTCGTATAACGGGTACTCGCGCTGTTGAGCTTTCCGCTAATATTTGAGAATCGTGTGAACAGTTTTTCATCCTGGCTGCGATAGCTACAATAGTTTATGTCGCCAATTCGGCAATCTCTTCCTACAATCATCATAATATACCTCCTTACGCTTCACATGCTTGGCAACCACCTACTATGCCGAGAATGCATCAATCTCTTTCCTCAACCGGTCTAGAAGCTTTGCAAGGTCATCAATTTCAACCACATTTACCGACTGAAACTCAGCAGATCAATAATCAGATTCATAGGCAGGCAGCACCGCTACAGAAAAGAAGAGGCTGGTTTAGTTAGTTGTATAGGTAAGTAAGCCTTTGCAACTGGTACTCGCATGCTAGAAAGCTGATGTTGGGCTCAGCATCACCCTCTTTGCAGCATCTTTCATCGCATAAAGTCATTATTCATCATTTACCGTCACTTCTTTTTCGTCTTCTATTTCTCTTCTTCTATCTCCCATTATCACGACTATTCTGATCGAGTATATCTTCACCACGGCTTCAAGCTTGTGGTGATGCATTGACGAGAACTCTTTTTCTCCGCATCTGATTTGGTCTACTTCAATCTCTGATGAACTTGTGCTCTTGGATATGCCAAGCAGCGCAAACTCTTTGATACAATATCAATGACGATACATGCTCGAACTATCTCATTTTCTATCCTATCCTATACAAATCGAATGCGAGGTGTCATGTTCTATTACCAAGGTATTTCTCTTCCTTTATAATCTCTGCAAATCCCGTTTGTTAGCTAAAGTATTTGGCGGTAGTGAGTAAAGACTTACAAAAACTTCCCTCCATCTTTATCGCCTTGTTGCCCAATAACCTCGAGCAGCTGGAAGCAAGGTGAATCAGTCCTTTAAGACATATACAACAAGAAGCTCAAGACTGACTAGTTTGGCTGCTGTTTCGGCTGTATGAATGCCTTCTTCCTGATCAGCCTTCTTCTTATCTACGTAACCCTCAGACAATTCAGATATTGTAGTACCGCTAAATTCCTGGTTAGATAGCAAGGAGAAACAAGGGAAGAACGAACGGGTGAAGTGCTAATGCGATAGTAGGTGCAGCTGATCGCATTGCTAATTGTCTGTTCAGGCTGACGATGATTTGGTTGACAGCTGATTTGCTTGATCTGTAACTATACCATCCTCCACCTGCAGGTTAGGCGGACATGATCAGATATTTTACCGGAAAGAAAGAAAGAAACAAATAACCTCTGTTATCGCCTATCGAACCAACTCTTGCACTCATACTAGCTAAGACGCTTAGGCCAGAACGAACGTAATCTCCTCCTTCATTGTTGTCTGATTTTCCTTCTGCTTTCTTTTTAGGTAGCAAAGGAACGAAATGTTTGTAAGTGAGCATATGACCCAAAGTATTAATTTCGAAAGATCTGAGCGCTTCTTCTCTATTGATCTTTTCGATTGCTTTCTCAGGTCTCAACTACTCTCTTGCTCATCAGCAAAATTCAACCCTCGTAAAGATATTCAAAACGAACTATTCCCGATACGTTGATCAACAACCTTAATGAATCATTCCCGTATTTCTTGGATACTTCATTCGCAGCATTAGCGATCGAGTCTTCTTTCAATACATCCAATTCCAAAGTAGTCAAACGATTTTCTTTCCCATCCAAACCATGTAAGATGGATTTTCTAGCTTCATCAGGTGATCGAGAAGTTGCTACTACTTTCAATGAAGTATTGTTCAATAGATGACGCTGTGTATGTTGGATGATCAGCAAAGAGGGAATGTGGGGTATAGCAACATGATGAGACATCTTACAGCGAATTGTAAGCCAATACCTCTGTTGATCTGATCAGCATATATAGCAACAGATTTTGAGGGAAATATACCTAGAAGAACCTTGTATGACTGCAACAGACATGGTTTGATGACAAAAGAGAGTTGCGAAATTGCAAATGACATCTTCTCCCAGATCGGCCAAGTCGCGAAAGACTGTATACCTGTTTACTATCTCGTGGATTACCTCAGAACTATTGGATATATCCAGTCCACGTTCTCTCCCGTTTCCTGGCTGTCGAGTAAATTGCATTTGAACGATCGCATTGGAATAGCAAAGAGTCGCTTTGAGGCTGGGCTGCCGCTATGAAGCAGAAAGGCAGTAAATTCACAACGTCTCCAACCACCGAAAGCATAGACTGGCCTGCACTACCTTTCTCGCGAGAAGATTTGCATATTGAGACTTTACTGGAAGATCAATTACTTCTCATTCATAACTTCTTCACTGCCAAAGACTGCATCAGATGGACTTCCTTCTTCTCTTCTCAATTAAACATGACACCTTCTCCTTCTGCCAAACGAGGCGAAGCAATTCGTAGGTAACCACATATCTAGATTCACACCTCCAGCTTATACCTATTGCGTAAGGAACGAATGATCGTTTCTCAATACATGATCCGTCTTTCGCCAATCGACTCTGGTCCGAAACTTCTCTATCTCAACTCTTTTCCCATTTCCCATCAATTCGAAACCCTCTTCATAAAGCTAGAGCTCTCAATCCGAATATCCGTATATATCGTTATTCTCCTGGTCAACTCTTTAGAAAACATTATGACGAGTCAATACTGGATCCAGAAAGTGGTTATTCTTCAGAATGGACTTTGTTAATCTACCTAAGTGGGATAGAGGACGGTGTTAAAGGAGGAGAAACAGCTTTTGATTTGGTTCAAGGGAAGAAAGTAACCAAAGAATTGATTGTACCGCTTACTAGAGGAACGGTATGTCTACATCGACATGGCGCGGAATGTATGCTGCACGAAGGTCGGGAAGTCAAGCAAAGTGTCAAATGGGTGTTGCGAAGCGATGTATTGTTCGGCTGAGGAGATTGATCGGTGTATAATCTGTTACAATGAAGTATATTCACAGAGGTATTACAAAGGTTCTGCCAACTCTTATCAGGCTACTTCTCCGGTCAGATATCCCTAGCAAAGTATATCTGTCAACATTACGACCAAAGCGAGTGCATTTGAACTGAATGCGAGATGAATTAGTCTAGAACTGCAAAGGTTTCAGTCCTGCAAATGCCAATCTTCGCCTTTCCACTGCCTGCGACACTTTCAGGTGCATTCACTGTGGAATTCTAAAGAGTGCTCACAAGTGAAACTTCGCCCGAGCCAGGCCTCTCCGCTGAGCTCGACTGTACAGGGTTTCGGCATGGAGATGATCTTCCATCATTTTATCGACTTCAGCTGATTTCCTGGCTGCATATATATATTGCCTATAGTAATCCAGTGTCTGCGAAGTGGTCAATACAATCTAATTAGGGGCATATGCGGGACAGAGGACTTCCGCCCCGCAAGGATATAACAGTGCAAGCTTTGATAGGAGGATGCAAGCGGAGAACCGTGATACTGTCTTTGGTAGTGTTGAGAGTAACCGCATTGTGCACAACTGTAGCCAGAGGAGTACTCAAATGTCGATCCAATTGGTTTGTGGAATTGCAGACTAGGTGTGTAGCGAAGCAGGCTGTCGGTCCATCTCTGCTACATCGTCCAGCAGGACACTGAAGGGTTGAAGATCTTTGTCTTGCAGTAGAACGAGCATAAGGCCGGAAAACATGACCATTCGACTGGAAATGCCATGCATGAGCTCAGATTCCAGAGAACTACAATGCACCCGTACATGAAGTAGACAATCGAAATGTCCTTCCTCGAGTGATGAGCGAGACTTTGCGACAGATCAGCCCAAAACTCAAAACTCTGGCGCTCTGTCAAATGCGCACATATAATTGGTTGCACAGGTTGCACAATGTGGAATGACACTAGACGAGGAAGCTGTAGCGACGAGTAGTGGAAGGCCTCTCTACCAGGCTGCGGCAGCGTAGCTCCATGACGATGTACAAGCTCGTCAGGTCTTGTAATCACCTACTCGACACAATTTCCCTCCATTGCGCATCATTACGTCTGGCGTCTTGCTGCAGCGCTTGCATGTACTGTGTAGGACTGTGTATGGTATTCCATTGTTCTTGCAGGGTACCGCATGTTGGCGGAGCAGAAACAACCCTCGCTCTTGAATTAATGCTGCAAGGTTATTCACGAGCAGTCCATCCAATGGCTCAATTGATACACAGTCCTACTACAGTCATTTGTTTGCTGTACTATCCTCCAGTCTAGCCGCCATATTCGCATCAAATTGCCCAAGTTCTGTCTTCTGCCCAGCTGTTCTGCTTTTCCATTCGGATAGTAATTTCGAATCTGCTGGTAGGGAGGTAGTCTCTATGATCAAATGCGGATTGGTCAGAGCAATGACATAAGAAGGTGTTGAAGGTTTGCTGACTTTGTCTTCGTACAGAATGGTTCTGCATGCAACTGAAAGAGTACCATTCTGGTGTTCCATCCTGCGCGATTGAAATACTTTCTCTGTCTTCTTGATCCACTTGTGCATAGACTCTTCCGAGATTGGGCTTTGCTTGACAAGTCGCATGAAATCGTGCGACAGTTCAATCTTCTTGTTCTTGTGCATCTCTAGAATGACATCCTTCACTGTGTCCGATCTCCAGTCGCATGATCCACACTTCAATGTCAACGCGCCTGGTCTGGTTCAGCAAAGGTCAGCTCCTATACTTCACATCATCTGAACAGCCGGACTGACCTGCATAAAGTCTTCCAGATTCTTGATGCCGTGATTCCTACACCAAACCCAGCCATCAGCATCAAAGCCTTGGAAACGTTGTTGGCCATTTCGACCATCGCTTTCTTTATCTTGAGTACCATTGCTTTTTCTGCTTGTAATTCTTCTAGAGTCAGTTTGCTAGCAGCTTCTGTTTCCTTCACCGTCTTCAACGGGTGTACTACGAAGCTCTCTTTATTGAAATGATTGGACTACAAACAAGACCATCAGTATATTGATGACGATCCATTCGCCAGCTTACCAGTTCAGCATGCAGCCATGGCACGATATCTTTAATCACTCCACCCTTCTCGTCAATGATTTCGTCTATCATGCCTATAGTTCCTATCAATTGCTTTAGACCAGCTAAGCCTGACAGTTGATGCGTTTCGAAAGCGTATTCGAGTGGTGTAGCGATATGCGGAGAAGGGTTTGCTGATATAGCTTGTTTGGTGTTTGAAGAGCCACTTAGAAATGCTCGTTGAGCTTCCTTCAGTTCTGCCAGTGCGTGCTTGTCTAGCTTGATGTGAGAGCAAGAAAGAGCTAATTATAGAGATAGCGATTGAAGTGAGATCTCCAGGCATAGATGAGGTTGTGGGTCTTCCCGAGTTCGATCGAGGATGGTCATATCCAATAGCTTCTCTTTAGACCAGAATAGCGCCAACAAGGACTTTTCTACAGAGTTCATTTGATGATAATCCAAAGCAAGAAAAGCAAGATTTGGTAAATCGATCTGGAGCTGAAGGTCGTCAATGTGTTCTCTGTTCAGTTTAACGCTTTTTAGCGATTCATTCCTGATCATGTCGAAAGTGTGTTTGTCTGTTACCATCATTTGGTTTGCTGTTTTCCTTTTAGTACCAGCAGTAGCTTCTTCCTCTTCATCATTGCTTGCTTCTTCAGCTTCAGATAAAGCGAACCCGTTCTTCTTCTTCTCCCTACATTGTCTTTTTGGTCTTCTACCTCCGCTCTCTGTTTCCTCATCGGCAGAGCAAGGCGATTCGATACGAGCCCGTTTCTGCGATTGTGGAGAAGTAGCTTCTGGTTGAGAGGCACCTTGACTACTTTTCTTTTTCTCAGCAGCAAGGTCAGCCCTTGTTTGCCTCAAATGAGCACTCAGAGATGACGAATCGAGTCGGCAAGATGAAAGCTGCTTGTCTAATGAGTCAACACGGATGTCCAGTGCTTTGATAGTATTCGTTTTCGTAAGCACTTCCTGATTGAGAGCTCTGACTTTATCTTCTGCAAATGCGTGGTCTTGAAGAAGTTGTTCATAGTTGCGCTCAAGCTGATTGTAGTCTGTCTGCATCTTCTGCATTTTCGTTTCCAAAGCGCTAACTTCAGAATTAATAGCTTGCTATAAATCAACTCATGAACATTCTCTGTCCAGTTATGGTAGAGAGCAACAACATACCAGTTCGTCGGCTCTTATACCACCAATGAATTCCCGATACTCCTTGATAGTGAGTCCACACTCGGGATCAGAATGCAGAGATGCTTTCAGCTCTCTCTTCCGGCACAATTCGACCAGTCCGAAGCGGCAGGCGAGCTTGAATTGATGGTAGGCTTCTTTTGCAGTGACCATCTCACTAAACGGGCGTACACATAAGCACCCAGAAGCACGGATGGAAAGCAGCTTACAACTCCAAAAGCGACTTTTCAAATGCTTGAACTATTGCAGCGAGACCACCAATGCTAGCGAACCGTTCTAAATCTTTGCATATCATGTCCATCTTCTCCTGATCACTCATCACAGGGCCATTGCCAGATGAAGACGATTGGGAGATATTCATGACTTCCAGGAGGGGATGAGTAAGATGAGAATGATAGACAGTGAATAGAGTACTGTACGGAGAGCAGAAGAAGAGTCCGGTTCAGCAACAGTGACACCCAAGCAGAATCGATTTCTAGCTGTCTCAATCAGATAATCAAAGATAGCTAGAGCGCTCAAATACAGTAACTCCTGGAAGCAGACTAGAAATGACCAAGACAATGATTTCAGCTAGCAGAGCCGACAGAACAAGGCGGAGCAGTCGTTGTCGAGGAGAACAGATCAAATATCGAATGTTCGACCGCATCGGTGATTTACAGCTTAAAGCATGCTGTTCCTGCTCCGTTCCGAAATGGATGAAGATCTCAGTCATTAATAGTGCCTGCGGTTCCTCAATATTGATAGAAATACATCGGTTTGCATTGGAAGCTAGCTTTGATCCACATCGATACTCGCCGCATACGCTTCCTTCTCCTTCTGTTCCGATTGATCTATCAGGTAGCGAATAGCGAATGAGTTCTCATCGCAACTGAACAAAACTCAGCGAAGATTCCAAAGGATGGAAGACAAAACTCACATCTTGACAATATGCTGCTGACAATCCTGCAACACTTTCTGAAGACTTCGCAGAGTAGCAGCTACCTCCGCTGCTTTAATTTTGAGTGATCGACCATGAGCAGCTATCAGACCATCGATCCACATGAGGTTGAATTCGATATGCCGGCTTCCTTTTTCCAGTTCAGAAGCAATAAACCGTATAAGAGGTTCAGCGTAGACTTCTGGTAATTGCGAAGAAAGACGAGGAATATCGAAAGGATGTACGGATTCGTAAACTTGGCGTATTATTTGCTGTTCATTGAGACGGAAAGCCATGACAAGCGCTTTCAAATGTTCTGAATCATCGATAGCCTGATCTATTGTTTCAGGAGTCACTTCAATATCGAGATCGAAAGGGTCGAAAGCGGCTACATCAGAATCGAGTGAGTAGACAAGAAGACCTTCAGTTGATGCAGCAGCCCAACTGCGACCAGCGGGAGAGAACCTTATGCACTTTGTTCTTGCTTCAGGTCTGTACTTGCGTTTTGACTTGTCTCCTTTGATTGCTCCAGGTAAAGTAGCATCCAATCTTTCTTCTAAATCGCTCGCATCACCCGTTTCATCAATCAAATCCAGCGCAACACCTTCGGCTGTAATCTTTCTCGAGTCCAAGAAATCTTGAGTACCATCCAAAGCCAAGTTCTCACTGATCGTCCATTTCCGTAGTAAGACGCTTTCCCTCACATCATAAAGACAAACATGTTTGCTGTTGCCTCCGGCCAAAACGCAAGATCCATCAGCAGTATAAGAAATTGACGTGAACGCTTTGCCAGATTCACTATTTGCAGCTGTTCTTCGATCATCAGCTTTCCTTCCTCCTCCAACATCTCTTCTTCCTTCAATCAAACCAACTTGTCTACCTTCTTTCGGATCAAAGAATAAAATCCGACCACTTAAATTCGTCACAGCCAATTCTTTTCCATCAGGTCTCCAACAACAACTCAATCCATCCGAACCAAGATTGAAACTTTCTGAACTTCCTCCTCTTCTTCCATACAATTCCCAAGTTCTAGCACTCCCATCCCAAGAACTTGATGCCAATCTTAAATCACCAGCAGTAGAAAAAGATAAACAAGAAATAGGTCCTTCGTGACCTGATAAAGTTTCAATAAGTTTCCCAGTTTGGGTTGACCAAACGTAGATTTCGAAATTGCCAGAAGAAGCTGCTGATCCTGCTGCAGCTACAATTTCACCCGATGGATCTACTGCTAGAGAGTTGAATTGGACTGGTGAAGGTGAAGTGAAAGTTCTGAAATTTCGATAGCGAACCATATCGAAAGCTCTAACGGTCCCATCTAGAGAAGCAGAAAAGATGACTTGACCTTGTTTTGAGAATTCGACAGCTGAGATTGACGAAGAATGGTTGTCGAAAGTAACGAAACAGAATCCAGAAGTTGCGTTCCATAATTTTACTTTCCCATCATCACCTCCGGTAACGATGTATTGACCACCATCGTCCGGAGAAAAGGCCAAACAGTTCATATCAAAGTAATGACCTTGTTGTTTGAGGATATAGGATTCAGATTGCCATTCCCAAACCAGAAGCTGCCCAAGTTTCGAAGCACCGAAAGCGAGCCATTCTCCTGTTGTATTCACTGCTACTGAAGTAATCTTTTCTTGAGAGATGGAAAGAGTATGGATAGAATTGAACGAAGGCATTTCCCAAAGACCGAAAACACCATTGGTGAAACCGACAATGAGAAGGGAAGAAGGTGAATGAAAAGTGACTGAAACAACTTTGCTGTTTGGTTGGTTGCAGAAATGTTTTGATTGCACTCCCCATCGAGTGTTGGCAACTTGATTGACTGGATGATCGAGAGAAGAAGTAGAAGGAACAGGTTCAGCAGGTGCCATTTCCGTATCATCGTCGTCTTCAGAATCTTCTTCCGAGCTCTTTGCCTGCCAGGTATACACGGCGCCATCTCGACCGATAGTGTAGATTGATTTCTGATCTTTTGAGAAGTAGGCAGCGAGAACATAATCTTTGTGGCCAGCAAGAGTCTTTGATTTGTATCCTTTGACGTGCTGTACGATGAAGAGTCGAGCAGTCATATCTTTGCTGGTAGTAAGGAAGAATCTACAAGCAAGCAATAAGTAAAAATCAGTCGTAGATTGGCTTCTCTGACCTTGAATCTGCAGACCATTGTACACTGAGCACTTCATCATAATGACCGGTATAAGTCTTATGCAATACAAAGGGGGCAAACTCTCTTGCCAAGTGAGATGGAGTGAGCCAAACTTGAGCTTGATTGCCTTTGGTCACCAAGATGTATTTGCCATTGGGTGAGAATTGCACATCATTGACTGGAGCTTTGAGATTGAAGTGATGCAGAACAGTAGATCGTTTGAAATGAACCAGCATAGCTCTTCCATCTGTATCCACTGAGAGCAAAATATTTCCATCTGGTGAAAGAGCTATTCGAGCGACATTCTTGCGATGCTCGTAGTTGAGAACTCGGGATTTGCTGTTGACCAAGTCGAAGACTGCTACCCTGTTGCCTACAGGCGATAGCACTGTATTTCCATCTTGCGAGAAAATGACATTGCCTTGCTTATACACCGTTCCTGTGATAGAATTGAGCTCCTGCTGCTGTCATAGTCTCCAGAAAGCTGACCTAGTAGATTCTGGAAAGTGAATGCACTCAGCACCATCGAAACTTAGTAGACGTGCTTCGTCGTGTTAATGCAAAAGCGATCATGTCAAAATACCAGAGCGGAAGCTTCAGTCAGTACAATGAGCACATGTACAGGCACTACGTATACTATTTACAAATTCAACAGACTCAACAGACGAATGTTACACATATTCGACCTAGATCTCAATCTCAATCCTCCTCTCTTCATCTTCTTTTCAATAGTTGAAGCTTTCCCTGACCACAGCTTTCCTGTCAAACCCATTTTCTTCTAAAGCTTTGCAAGCACCTTCTTCATAAGCGGCCGAACCGCACAAGAATACTTTCCTCTCCTTCAAATCTGCAACAAAGGATAAAGACGAGCCGAGCAATCTTCCTTTGCTGTAAGAAGTAGAAGGAGTAGAAGATGGAATAGGAGAAGAAGTATCGCCTGTGAGCTGATAACGAACTTGAACGTTCTGGAGTTCCGAGTGATTGATCGCTTTGTCAATGATATCTTGGAAAGTTGTGTATTCTGAAGCGCGGCAGGAGATGATGAGTATAATATCGTCTTCTTTTCTTCTTCCTTGAATCATAGCCAGAGCTGGAGTAACACCAATACCGCCAGCAAGCAGAAGTATTTTGCCAGGTTCACTAGGCAGAACGAAAGTGCCTGCAATGCCGAAGAGAGGTAAGGAGATAGCTGCTTGACCTTTGAATTGTCCATCATCTTTCTCATTCACCATCTTTCCGAAATGGAAAATGACGGGCGTAACTCTGCCATCTTTCTTCAGGCGCATGGTGATTGACATCGCTACTGATTTCTCTTCCTTTTTCGGAACCCAAGAAGAAATTGTCCAGCTTCTTACGCCGCTGATCCGAGTCGTTCAGCATGTGTGAAAATAACAGCGACAAACTTACTCATCGTTCAACTCCTTTTCACCACCTCTATATCTAGCCATATGAGAGTATCGCTTAGAACTAGGATCCAAGAAGACGCTACAGTCCAGAATAGCATATTGACCAGGTTTGTATGAATCATAAAGCTCTTCAAAAGATTGGTTTTCTGTAGGAGCAAGGTTGAAAGTAACGGTAGCTAATTCATCGGAGAGCAACTCAAAGCGAGAAAAAGTAGCTGATGAAGTATTCCGGTCTGCTGAGACTTTCAACCCAGATTCCGAGTTCAAGAGTCGGACAGGAGGATTATATGGACTAGGAGAAGCTGTGTTGACCTGACGAAGTGGTAAAGCTTGAGGAGAAAAGATATAGCCAGTAACTCGTAATTCAGTAACAGCATGAACGCCTCGCATCAAGGCTTGTTGGACAGCTGAACGTCCAAAGTATTGCTTGACCGTGCCAGTGAGGTAAAGAATATCGCCTGTATGCCAATTTGGAATTGTGAAGCCAGCTAAAGGGGTTTGTTGCATGCTATGTACTTGAATGAGTATATATGCACCTCTACGCTCGATGGGGATAGCTTACTTGCCAACTGACTGCATATATCTAGTCTGACATTAGAGAGAGATGTCCGCTCTGATGCCGAAACTCACCTGTTACCGCTCCAATCAGGCAAATACACGGTATTGCGAGTCTTCGGATCAACTCGAATGAAGCCAGAATGACCGCCTCGATGATTCATGCCAAGATGAGATTCGTCTTCGTCCATCGGAGGCAAGTAAGCAGTGGCTAAGAACAGAATATCGGCTTTCGCTATATGATCAAGAACAAGATCTGGCAGAGGTTCATCTGATGCGTTGAACTGGGACAAAAGTCCTTGGGAGGAAGATGTAGAAGGTGCCGGTCGAGCTTCCAATTCTCGTATCGTAATATACTCTGCTTTGTGGTTTAGGATACTGGCTACTTGCAGGTACAACTACTGACTTGGACAATTACCCAGAGCTTGATTGATTCGGAAGTCAAGCAAACAAGTACCATCTTCCTGCTTCTCTATACTATCGAGGTGACCAGCAAACTTGTTTCTCCTTCGGTTCTCCAGATTTATAGCTACTCCGCTGATCAGATGCTTGTTCAGGATAGTTTTGCCTCGCGATAGGTTCTCGAGTACCGGATCACCAGTCGTGAGCTTCGCCTTGACTTGCATCTTATAGTTGTGCGAAGCAGAGGCGAAGTTGCGCTCTCCATTGCAAGTAAGAATGCTCGCCCACGGTCGACCTTGCGAATCAAGTGAAGTGACAGGTAAGAACTGCAACTCCTGTAGTAGACCGCGATGTTCCGCAGGCAAAGAAGGCTCTATTGCATTGTATCCACCGCTCGAAGCTTGAACAAACCCGAGTTGACTTTGTGCGGAGATTTCTCCCTTATGCCAGACTTTGGGGCCCACGAACATGGCTGATGTGTTGGTCAAAAGCAGAGGTATAGAAGAGCACAACGGTATTCGCCAATCTCAAACGCAAGGTATCATTTGGCTGCTACAGGAAAAGCAGCCCAATCATTACTAATCATTTCATTAGGGAATATTAATGTTATGAGATGACCTTACATACAACATCTTAAAATACAGTATGGCTATTTTACAATCATGCTCCTGACTTGACAGATGAAGTATTATCCCGTACAGACTGCTGAAATCTCTTGAGTAAGTCTTTGGCTGCTGGACTCGATACTTCATTCAGCCGACTGTTGCCCAGAGAGGAAACAAAAGAAGATGCAAGAGTTGATTTCCCAAGAGAAATAGGCATAGGAGCTGTTTCACTCGTTGAGCTTTCGGCAAAACTTGCTCGATGACTCTTCCTTCGCAGCGCTTTGATATTTTCTGAGCTTGCTTGGCCTTCGCCTGCACTAACATACGTAAAGCCGGCAGATGTGGTAGGCGATACGCTTTGATAGACTGAAGTCGACGTTCCCGCAGCCGAAGACTTTGGACGGTAGAGTATAGGTTTGCTATTGCGACTTTGAGCCGGAGATGTACCTCGAATAGATGCTACGAGAGAAGGGTTCGAAGGCAAGAATGCCGGAGACGTGGATAATGCTGAGACTGAAGGCAGATTGTCCAGCTTTGATTCAGGAGCAGACTGCGAGATCACAGCTGGCTCAAGTGTGGTAGGAGACGAGGCTTTAATTGAGTTAGATGCCGCTAAGGATCGAGTCAAGCCGGATGGATTAGCCCGAGGTATTGGTTGCGATGCTGCTGATTTGAGAGGCGTAAAATTCGTGCTATCCATAGGCGAAGTAGAGTGAAGAGCGACGGTCTTTTCTTCTGAGTTTTCGATTGAACTAGCTGACGGATCAGCAAGCTTTCGATCGTTTACTGGTGAGGAAGGTGCAGATTTAGATGGCGGAGGTGAATCCAAAACAGTTGCAGATGGTTGAGGCAGAGAAGTAGAAGCCGATTTTCTGCGTGTAGAACTATATCGGGAGCTAGGTGCCCAGCTTTCGGTTTGCAATAGCCAATACTTTGTGCCATTAGCAAGACCGTATGGGTTGCTGGTAGGGTCCTGTTGACGTTGTCAGCTACATCTTGGAGACAAACTGAGGACAAACCTTCGCATCGACTACCTTTTCGTCGATTTGCGAAATGCGTGCAACCAGCCCTTTAATAATCCGATTTTAGTCAAAAACTTCATACTATGTAAATCGCAAGAAGGCGTACATTCCCGAGTCTTGATCTGCTCAGCTACTTGTCCAGTAGGTGAAAGGAAATAATGGGGAAAGCCAGCATTGAAAGCTGCCCAAACTTGCGCTGTCGTATTTCGTGTCGGTAAAAAGAGCGCGAGATCGCCCTGCGCAAAATTGCGAAAGGCAATTTTCTCCGCTGCAGCTGCTGTAGATTGTTTGGCTCGCTCTCTGTATCCTTTGCATTCTTTCTGCCATTTCCGAAGAGAAAGGTTCAGCTCAGCTGATTTCGAGGTCACTGCACTTTGCAGCACCGAGTTCGATTCACACAGGCGAGATTCCATGTCCTGCAGAGCCGTATCCACTCGATCCAGAAGTTCTTCGTTTTCTGGAAAGGTGAAATTGGACGATGTAGGCTCTTCCGTAGCTGCGACTACATCTTCGCCCGAAGGTTTACTTTGTAATACCTGCAGAGTACTATGATGCTGCTCCAAGACTGACTTGATCATCAAGAAGACTTTGCTCATCGCTGTAGAGTATCTAGCTTTCTCCGAGTGAGATTCGGCTTGTGATATTTCGACCCGTTTTTGACTCGAGACCAATTGCGCTTGCAAGCTCGAGAGCTGCAGGTTGAGCTGATCCAGATCTTCGGACCGCTCTTGCAATGCTGTGCGCGTATCGCCCTCCAGCTTTCGCAGTTTGTCCAGCTGTTCCTCCAATCCAGCGCGATCGAGTTCACTCTCGACTCTGTAGTCTGCGAATTCTTTCTGAGAATTCGAGAGGATTGTTTGCTCTGATTTAAGATGTTGTAGCGTTTCATCATAGAGGGATTGTAGAGAGGCTACTTTGCTGCGGAGATCTTCCAAATCAGACACATCTTGTTGACGCTGTTTTGACTGGATATCCATTGTCAGTTCAGCCGCGTCCAATTGGTGCCGAATGCCGACATTCTTTTCTTCCAAAAACTTCAGCTTGTCCAGGCTCAATCTGTTTTCGAATTGCAAATTGGCCAAAGCTTGAGAAAGTTCGGCAGAAGTGGCGTGAACATCGCTAAGCTCCTTTTCATGAGTGGTCTTCTCCTGTGAAGCTGAGATCTTCGCAGCTTGAAGAAGGCCTTTGCCTTCAGCTACTTCTCGCGAATATCGATCGCGCTCGGATAGAGCAATTTGCAAGTTAGCTTGAACTTCTTCCAAGCGTGTTGCTAGATCCGCTTGCGTTCCCTTTTGCACATCAATAGCTTTCAGTCTATGTGTTCGCTCGCTTTCAAGTTCGGTGTGAAGTCTTGATTCTCGATCCAACATGCTACTACGTTCGTGCAGAGCTCTTTGTAGTTTGGCTTCTAAACCAGCGTTCTTCATGCTAAGTTCGGCTACTTCGCTTTCTCTAGCACTCCGTTCATTTTGCAATTCCCGCTCGGCATTGAATTTCGCATCTTCCAGAGAACGGAGTTGACCCTCCAAAGCAACTTGAGAAGCTGATGGCGTTCCAGAAGGGCTCACTGTAAGACAGCGGAGATCTTTGAGACGAGGCAAGAAAGAAAATTGAGAACTTACCTGGTTTTGACGATGATATCCGCTCAAACTCTTTCTCCATGCTTTCTAACTTTATGAGTTGGTCTTCTAGTAATGACTTAGCTTGAACAAGAGGGTGCACAGCTTCTTGCCCAAGGATCAGGTCCTCGGGTGAAAGGGCCTCATATAGCTCAGACAACCTATTTCGTAGATCTAAATAATGATATAAGGCTAATCTGACTCAACCAGATGTCAGGAAGCTCACCCTTGATATTGTCCAAAGTCACTTCGGGAAGTTCCTCGAGCGCTTCACCACTTTTCCCTCTTTTGATCTCAACTTCGGCCAGGTCAGTAGATTGATCTAGCCCTTTGATCTCCCATGGTAAGCGACCGCCCAATTCGCTTCTGTATAACAAGCGTTTCTTGTTCTCTGAAGCGGTGATCTTGGACAAGATAGCATTCAGAGCCGAAGAATGAGTAGAAAGTAAGCGAGCTGTAAACGGGCGAATCAGTGGACCGATATGAATGAATCAGGTGATGACTTTACAGAAGGTCTTGCGCCGTAACAGCTCAACTATTGTACCAACATAAGCAGGAACCATGTCTTGCAGTCTAGCTAAGTGCTTGAAGGAATCGCATCGAGTCCTACAGAGTGCGATCAGTATTTTGGCGACATTGATCCGGTCGGCGGGAACCTACTTGAGATCGGTATCGAGCGATTTGATCAATCCAGGCGTTGCTGAAAGATCCGACTGTAGAAGTGCAATATGTTGCAGAGATCCGATCACGGATCTGGTCGCTGCATTCTGTTGGCACAGACTGAGTGATGTGCTACCGTTTATTTCTTGAGGCGGTTTACCTTGCGAGCAACCAGATAAAGCAACCTTTCCCTCGATTCACTTTCAAGCACAGCTAATTCTGACAACATATCCGCTTCTGCTTCTTTATCCGGTGCTGTAATCCTTTATCAGCTTGCTCTTCTAGAACAAGCGTCGAACTGACTGACCACTTTCTATATTTCCTACCAGCTCTTCAACTCGTCTCCCAGCATCCAAAGAATCCTTTTCACAATCTTCCAAATCATCTAAATTTCCCTGAGCGAAATCCATAAATAATTCTTCTCCGCCTTCCTGAACGGCTTGTAACAGAGTATTCAGTTTCGTAAATTGGCTAGACATGTTGTTGTACGTCTTCTCGCATGATTGATAGACCGAATCAAATTTCTCTAGAGAGATGTAATCGACTAGAAAGCGTTCTTTAGGTATAGAAGTGATGGGTGAAGTAGCTTTGAGGGGAGCTGAAGTGGATCGGATGTGCGTGAAGTCAGGATTGAAAGAAGTAGAAGGTAATCTTCGAGGAGTTATCGAGGATGTCCCAAGGTTGGTAGAGGTGATAAGAGAAGGTAAGATTTTGATCTTGCGAACAAGTTGTAAACTTGGGTTATATGTCGCTAGTAATCGAGCGTAAGAAGAGAGTAAAGGTGATGCAAAGAGTTCAAAGGCTTCCGCTCCACCTTGTTTAGCTGTTCGGTGTCTATCGAGATTTGATAAAGCAACGGAAAGAGAGCTACGTTGAAGACTGAGGGAAGACAGAAGTGATTGTACTGATTCTAGATGGGCTTTAGAGGTTCTGAGATGCTTGTGAGCTAGTGCTTGAGCTGATATACCGTCTGACAAAGCTGTTCATCATTGATCAGTCTCTGTAATACGGATCAATGGGCTTGCACTGACTTGGCAGAACACCTTCCTTCAGAATAGAAGAAGGCGAAAGAGCAAGCTCGCTCTCTAGCTCATCAGGATCTGCCTCCAGATGTTCCCGGTTGAAGCAATATACATCTGTAATCGAGCCAGCTGTGATCTTCCTGCGTTCATCTACAGGCGAAGATCTTCGGCCAGAGTGATCGCTATAGTTGATGACCTCTCCAGACCCAGAAGGCGTAGCATTAGCGGCTCGTTTACAGGTTTCAATCAAGTGGGGTAAAGATGAGTTGCTGATTTGGCATCCGTTAGAATCCATCAGTATAAGGGACGAAGCAGGAATCAAGAGAAGTCGAGACAGCAATATCTGCAGGTCTTCCAGCCTGTCCCACAGCTATTACTATGCATTCCATTCGATGTTCCATTTCGCAATTCACCTTGAAACGCTCTCTATCTCATCCGCGATGTCAAAGGTCGAGCCATCGTGAGCTCGAATGGCTCTCATTCTGGGATATATATAACGCCAAAGGGTATCAACTGGTCAGGGCATCACTTGCTTGTTTCGAGTTGAGACAGCAAGTTGACAGCAAATGGTGACGTGAAATGAAGATCTAGTGGCTGAACCAGCGCAAATCAGACTTCTATGCTGCCTTATACTTGACTTATAACTCCTGTGCTCGCTTGGACTGGCAATCTTTTCGGCGAGCTCCTCACTTTGCACTTGTTCTCTTTGACCTGTATAGGCCCACGACACATTGAAACTGCAGAGGAAGTCGAATATTGCGATAACTGACTGGCGGGAGGATATTCAGCTTCAACGCGATGGAGGATCGCATCACTCATACATTCGAACTTGATAGAAGTTGCCCCGAAGAAGGGCAAGCAGCAGTTCAAGCGCCAATACCAGCAGCTTCTCCAAACAGAGCTTGACTATGGTGCCGCGGTCGTCAGAGCCGACAGATGTTTGCATCCCTCACACATCGTCTTCTGTATAAGTATATAATCCACCAGCATCGAATGATCCTTCAGCGGCAGCTTCGAAAGCGATAGACCGCTCTGGATCTTCATCCGAGTCGATAGAGACAGATGAGGTAGAGTAAGACCGAGCCTTGCTTTTCGATTTACTGATGCTGGCCCGTTTCTTTGGCTTGATGATTTCTTCTTGCTCTTCTTCCACATCCTCATCCTCTTCTACTTGAACCTCTTCCTCTTCTTCTTCTTCAGATATTTCAGCAGCTTTCTTCCGTCGCTTTTTATCATATTTGCCTTCCGCGGCATCTTTGCGACGGAAACACCCTCGAACTAGCTCTGACCAATATTGAGAGGTCTTGCAGCTTGTACAGGTACCAATAGTAGGTAGAAGGCTTTCAGAAGTGATGTACCGTTCTGCCAAACAATCGAGATGCGAGACTGAAGTACATTTAGCCTCGGGACAGAAGGAAAAGGAAAGATGATCCTGCAGCAATCGGATCAGTGATATCCTATTGCTCACCACACAACGCGTACTTCTGTGTCAATTGACTTCTTGCAGCATGCACAGATATGGTTCAGATCTTGAACTTTCTGCCATTTAGACCATTGTTCTACAGCCCAGTCTCGATCTTCCGTATCAATCGGATCCAAGCAGTCCTTCTGCCCATATCGCTTCGGATTCTCTCTTATCAATCTCTTGCCATCTACACCTTCTCTTCTCAAAATGATAGCTACATGATCCAAGTTTGGCCAAAAATCTCTACTAGCTAATCGTTCATTCGAGATCTTCCTGACTCAACCAGCCCTCTTATATGGCTTGACAGTCAGGGGACCATTTCGCAAAGCTTCATCCCAAACTCTTTGCGCTTCGTCCGAATAAATTCTAATCTTTAAACCCAAACCATTCCAAGGATTGCAACTCAACATTCTTTGCAGCACAGCGATCTTGTATTGGAAATGATTGCCTCCTTTGCCAGGTTGAGCAGTAAACCAAGCTTGACCTTGATCGTTTCTCAAATGTCTAGAAATCTGAGGTTTCTGCCAGGCCCATTCAAATTGCAAAGCAGCTAGTTTGGATGGGAAACCATAGACGTTGATCTCCATTTCCCAAGGCCGAGCCCATCGGGTTTGCATGGCTCCGCCTGCTTTTAATTCACCGTTATGCTGACGGATTCGACGAGGTGGATCAGGTGAAGAACCGATATAGGTGCGATTCGAGAAGACGCCATCTTTCTTACTGTACTCCGTGGTGAGATTGTGAAAGAGAAGTGGTACCGAGAACTTACGAGCGTAAAAGATAGCAAACATAAAGAGTAGGAAAGACGTGATTCGTCGAAGTAGAGCGAGAAGAAGTGGTAGGTTTCATCAGCGCAACTGAATCTTGCGTGTTTCAAACGAAGAAAAGATGTGATGCAGAATCAGACAACAAAGCAGATCATGGAAATGCTCGAGAACCAGTGAAAGCTTGCAGAAGAGCGCGGATGGGACTCTACACTTAAGCTATTGAGCTGACGGCAGGACTGGTCATAGCAATGACAGGGTATTTGGAGGCATTGCTCGCTGTTTCGTGTCAACCCAAAGGTTGGACAAGAGCGACCAAGCAAGCTCGAAAAAAGTGCCAACCCGGCTTAGAATAGGCTCTCATCAGATATCCCGGACTGCTGCTATACCTTTATCGAGATACCAAAGCATTCTACCCAATCTTTTTTGCATTGCTCAAACTACGCGAAAACTTGTCGGACGAACATGGCAGACAAAGCCAGTATACTACAGCAGAGCTTTCAGTCTGAGGCTGTATCTCTGAAAGTGACGTTCGCTAGAAGAAGGCTACAACAAGAAAAGCTCGCAGCTTTGCCAACATTGGGTTCCGTGCAGCAATATCAGCATCATTGTATCAACGGAATACCGATCAGCTCGCCATACTTCACACCGCTTCGTGATCTTATTGAACGAATTCCAGAAATCTCTGCAGCCCGTATGTGTCAATTGGCAGTACTCTGCGGTGTCCCAATCTTGAAAAACGGCAAACGCATACAGAATCAGATTGAGATACGATCAGAGCTGCAGCGCTGTCAATCGATGGTCTATCTTAATCCTCCTATCCTCTTGGCCGACGCTGCACCTACCAGATATGACTACACTTGTCGATACCTTATGCAAGAACTAGCCCATTTGTTTGATGATCTGAATTTGCGCAAGAAGGTGAAACGGTCTGGAGCCCACGATCCCTATTGGCATTGTCTTCGCAACGAATTAGCCAAGCAATTCAGACAAGATCCATTGCTCGATGGTACCATTGATCTTAGCCGATACAAATACCTACTGAATTGTGAGTTTCTTCCGTCTTCTGGCTTGTGCTATCTTCAGAAGCTGTCTCAGTGGTCGGAAAGGCGTCTAAAGATCACATCAAAAAGCTTCGCAAGCTTCTAGATTCTGTACATCAGCAGAATGTTTCGATTGAGCCCTCGTCACTTATCAGCACTTTGCAGCAGGACCCGAAACCTCAGCATTCCTCAACCGCTCAAGCTGGTTCTCTTGATAAAGCTGATGAGGGATTCGACGAAGAAGGTCAAGATGAACCCGCTTCGACACAACATGAGGCACAAACCATTGAACAAGTCTTTGGCTCTACCACTTCTCCTTCTATTCCTGAGGTCGATGACTCTGACGAAGAGGAATCTGGCGATGAGAGCTTCTCGAACTGCGAAGCCAGCGAAGAAGATGGACCGGTCGCTTCTATTGGAGAAACAGATCTCCTCGTGCAAGATCCTTCATATACAGCTGCAGCTTCTACGTCGCAAAAAGGTGTTTCTGCCGACGTGTCTGAGTCTGAAAGTACCTCTTCGAGCGAACAATTGATCAAAGAGGAAGATGAAGTCGTTCTGATTGATGAAAAAAGACAGCCTTCTGCTGCAAGTAACGCAAGGCAACTCAGTGCTGCATCCGGATCTGAAGGTTCCTCTGCAAGCGAGGAGTCGAGCGAGGAGGAAGATCAAGTCGTCACAATTGTTGAAGAAAGACAGCGAGCGCCATCTGATACAAACAATTCAAGGCAGTTTGGTGCTTCAAGCTCTACTCAACCTCAATCTTCGTCCGTGAAATCTGTAACACTACAAGCATATGCACATTCTCGCCAGGATACGCGAGTAGGCCCAGCTCTGACAATTCATCCAAGTCAGCAAAGTCGCAGAAACGCTGTGCCGACGCATTCTCATGTCCCTCAACCCACTCTCTTCCGTCTTGGGAAAGGCAGCAAGTTCGCAACAAGGGATGCCTTGATCTACGCTCTTTCTCTAGCAGTTCCATCGGATGAAGGTTGGTCATGGGACTTGGATAAGACTTCATCTTTGGTATTACATGCATGGTGCAACCAGTCGGGGAAGAGAAGGTTGAGGTGTAAAGCTGGTGCGAAAGCTACATGTGACGAGAACGGTACTTGGTATGTGCTGCTGTCGTTTGACTGGCCGCACCTAATGCGTATAAACAGGACAATCGTCAATTTCGAGCCAGGTCATCAACCGCATAAAGATGCTCCTCATCCATCTACCATTCTTGAGATTTCTCTTCCTGATCATTACCGCTTACCGACTCAACCAGTTCAAGCTCCAAATCTCGCTTCTTCCGCTGTCGGTACTTCAAATAGATCAGAGGCGGACGAGGATCTGCTTGCTATTCTCAAAAGCTGCATGAAGGACGATCTAGCGAAGAAAGTTGCTCTCATCCTAAACAAGGAATCGATTACAGTCAATGATCTCGATGAAGATTTCGCAGCTTATCTTGCAAGTGGAGAGATGAAGATGGAGGGTCTATCGGGATTTGAAGAGTTTACCGCGAAGAAGAAATTGGGAGCCTGGTTGGAAGAAAAGATTGCGAGAAAAAGAGTAAAGCTTGAAGAAGAGTTGCTTTGAGGATAGAAGATCGAAAATTTATGCAGTGCTATTGTAAGTCAACCTACCTCGTATCGTGTAAGCTGATAATTGTCATAGCAAATCATCTTTATTATACATCAAAATAGCGCTGGACGCCTATCATGTCAATACCTTTATAAGCTGGAAGCAGACCAAGTCTTGCTTCGTTCAGGCTGAGAATCGTGTATATACCAGATCATGGGCAGCTAATATTATGCTACTGTTCTACTGATGCAATCACTACACAAGCTCGATCAACCTTGAGCGAAATCACATTGGCTGCCTTGACCTCAACCGACCGAATACATTGATCACTTGCATAACGATAGTGCTGGTTGGTGCTGGAGACTTGAGATACCACAGGCCGTGCTGTTATACCCCTTGACAAGATACCTCGAGCGCGTTTACTTACAGTAATTACGTCCGAGGTTGGAAAGCTCTTGTCTGCCTTCAACTGGCCTTCTATACCTCTTCTCTTCTCTCGTTCATCTCAGCGCGATTGCGTAGACTGCTTTATCTTCTTCCTTGCCCTTCTGCTCTACTCTACACCAACAAGTATGGCCAAGAAGCGTAAGCCGAAGCAGCAGCATTGCGACGAGTACAGAGGAGGGAAATTTGCTCAACTCACAGTACGCAAGAGCAAGCGGCGCCACGCGGATTGCGCAATTAATCTGATGATTTTGGGAAAGATTCAGAGAATGAAGTTGATGATGATTTCGAGGACCCCAAGAATTCGAATGGAGCGCGCTCAGGTAGTACTTCTTCCTCTTCAAAGTCGAGTTCCGACGATGCAGAGGACAGCGAATCGGATAGCTCCAGCTCAGATGATACGGAAGGTAGTACTCATATTTCAGCCACCCAAGTCAATATCAAGCAAGCAGAGGGTGCTGTTGTATCATTGCCGACCTTTGTACTGCACCGCAACAGCATAATTGGCGACAATACTGGTGCTTTGTCACCTAGACGTTCTGGAACACGTCTTGCTCGCTATCGGAAATCAGCTGCTTTAGCTCGAACTTTACCCATTACCCAATCAAAAGAGATTGCTGAAGCAGAGATGTTTGCCGAATTGAGGGTCCCTTTGAAGGGTTACGAAAGTACAGCGGTGAAGTTGGCTATCCTCTTCACAGCACAGAACATCAAGATCAATGATTTCTTTGATCGAGCTTGGTTTCCTGCTTATTTGGCGAGCGCTAGTTGTGATTTACCTACTTTGAATGCCCCAGAGAGATTTATGGTTAAAAGAAAGTTGGGTAACTGGTTAGAGGTACAAGAAAGAAGTCGTAAGAGAGCAAGCTGTGAAAGCGTTGAGGAGGACGACGAAGAAGAAGAAGAATGAACAAGGCGGGTTCTCGATGGTATGTTGGCAATTCTTACCTAGAGACACAATCTCAAGTACTGATAATGCTTCTGTTCCGTACAGCTGCGCCAGCGGAAATACTAACAAGTGAGCATTGTATGTTGCAGAGCTATGCGTGCTGTACAGGATATTTTAACTCTCGTCAAGTTCCGCCTTTGAGTGCATTACATCGGGAATCATGTGCGAGAAACGACCGCTCTTGTCTATCTATTCATTTCTACAAGCATGCATCTGTCTATTTACCACTCTACTCAGCCAGGACTTTCGCAGCCATCTCTTTGAGTTGTACTTCTGCTTTCTCAAATCTTGCCAGAGCATCTTTTTGCAATGATAGAACAGGTTCTTCAGCTAAGACTTTCTTCAACGTCTCTTCGCTAGCATCTACTACTTCAGATTGAGGCATCTTGAGCGCCCTATCCCTCAGATCTTCATAATGCTTATCGAAAGGAGTGGAAGCGAGAACTTCCAGGGCAGAAGGGGATAGTGTAATGTGAGGGAGACCGCAGAGTGACATGATCTCGTCGGCAGTGACAAGACTGCAGCAAATCTTCAGTTTTGTAGACTGTTCAACAGAACAGGCTTACCTGGCAGCGAGAAGTTCGGTAGATGCACCCATTGATCTATAAGCTACATGAATCGCTCGAGAGACTTGAACACCTCGCATTTCGTTGAGCGGATCTTTGTAGATGACATGTTGGGAAGGTTCAAGGTGGACCACTGCGAAACGATTCAGCATTAAGTACACCAGAGAGCTGTTTTAAAATACCTAAAGGATTTACATAAGGAGCACAATACCGACAACCAGCTTTTGCAGCCGCTAAACCTTGTTCAAGCGAGAAACAGGTAGTAGCCAAAGTTCTCAAGCTATGCTCTTTCTCCAAAACAGCACATGCTTGCAATCCTTCCAGAGTAGAAGGGATCTTAATGCATACTCTTGATCGAGGGAGACCATGGTCTTCATACAAAGATGCTAGTCGAAGTGCTTGAGCTATTGTTGCATCCCTATCTGAAGCTTGACTTGGGTTGGTTTGAGCGTGTAAGAAGCCAGAGGGCTCAAGATGAGGCATGACCAGCATTCCAAGATGAACGGTCTGCATAGAATCAATGGAGCAGATATTTATGTAGCTTTGAGCTTACAGCGCAATCCACAGCGAATTGAGGCATGTCTGAATCAGAAATCTTGAACTTGGATTGCAATGCTTGGCCTTTCTTGACTGCTTCTCGTAGAATATGCGAATGAGCTGGTTTGCTCAGCTCTCCAAGCACAATGAGCTGATTGGAAGTCATATCGCAGAAAGCTGTAATTTGATGAGCTCAAGAATAAGGAGATGCGCATAGCTTACGCTTATGCTTAAGAGCAACTACATAGATTTCAGAAGAGATAGAACGTGATCTGAAAGAGCGTACCAACAGCGTCATTGCAGTCAACGTCTAAGGTGCAGTGTAAGCGAAACTCGTCAAGACAACTTCGCATTTCGGAATGGAATGAAAGTGAGAAGAGAAGAGAGGGAGAAAAGTGAATGCGAAGCAAGGAGAGTATCACAAGGAACAAGACAGCAAGCTAGCAGACTTCTCCACCAAACGGATCTCGCGGATTCAGCTTAAAAGTCGCTTCTTCTCCGAGAACAATGATGATACCCTAAACAATAGTCGAGTGCTCGTCCAAGAATGAAATAGACATCTCCGGTCATGCATGCGCGTTTGGACCTCTTTGCAGTTTCGCTCCGTAAAAAAGAATGCCTCTGTTCTTTCGTGCCTCTTGTATACCCTGTCTGCTTGAGGGTTCCCTTGCTCTGTCGTCTGCTTTGTTATGAACGAGTCTGAGAAGAAGAAGGGCAAGAAGAGGGCTCTCGAAAATGCTTGGCCTGTTGTGTCGAATAAGAAACCCAAAGTTGCTCATCTGAGCGCAGTACAGACTCTTCTCAAGCGCAAAGAATTTAGTGATATCAACCAAATCAGTAGTCGAGCGCCGTATCAATTGCAAGAGCTTGCAGGCAAATGGCTAGACAAGCAAGATTTCGTGCATCTAGATAGAACAGACTTGGTAAAAAGACTGACTCTGGAGCAAGCAAGAATGGTCGTCCGTCGGCCTTTCAAGCTGGAAGGAGACCAACTTTGGTATTCTTCAGCAACGCAAGAAATGCTCAAAAAGTGGGAAAGTACTCTTATGATCGCGGTACCTCAAGATCTATCTGTGACCTGCGCATGTCACTATTTGCGTAATGAAATTGCCAAGCGGATCGGGGAGGATCCCATGGATCATACAAATAAAATGAAAACCCTTGTTCTGCAAAATTACTTAAGGAGTAAGTCCGCTGTTGCATCTATTGTCCTTTTTTACAGACGCATGCATTCACAGACGAGGGCTTCAGAGTACGCTGCCGCATGAACCGTGATAGTATAGGCTCTAATGTATCCTTAGATCTGCGTGCGATCCGTGGCCGTTGAAGTAACTAGAGAAGCGCTGGTCAAAGTGTTTGAAACATGTGGTACTATGTAAGCCAACCATAATCTGTCATTCAATGATATTGACCGGAATGGCAGACTACATGTTTATCTGAACAGTAGCGAATATGCAGGGGTGAACATATCTGGGTCAGCCGTTCGGGGTACTTGCTTGCATCACTGACAATTCGTAGTGTGGAAACGCCGTTGCGAAACGTAAACATTGCATTCTCTGAGCCAGATTCAGTGCAAAAAGCTATCAAAATAGCAGATGGATCTATGCTTGGTGGCTTCACAATCAGAGTTCGGCCGGTAGTGGCTGCTCCGTGCGAGTACTTCAACCCGCAAGACCCCGATCAGGCCTTGCTAGAATTGTCCGAAGACCAATGGGCGGCGGGACCCTTTGCTATGTGTGGACGACCTGTGGAAGATTGCTTCTTTGATGAATTACGGAGTACACAAGATCTAGAAGGCATGCACATTGATGGACAGAGATCACTAGCCATCAAATATGGTTTGCTTCGAGCTAATGCAGATGTCGGATCCGCCGAAAACTTCGAGATTGTTTTACCACGACTAGTTCCCATGCGATCTAAAGTGTCTCTATCTCTGCCGATCAAGATTGGTGCACCTTTCACGTATAAACGGACATTTGCGATCGTCGGCCTAGAAGGCTACGCTCAGCGCTTACAGCTTCAGATTCCTCCCTACTTGAATTCGCACGCCAGAATACACTTTATTCGCAATGAAGCAGCCAAGCTCCTCAAGCGAGACGTCTTCTTCGAGGGACAATTAGATGCTGATTTTTACAAGGACTTTTCGCGCAGTAGGTCCCTTCCCAGACCTTGTTAACCCGACTCAGCTCTAATACGCCCAGTCGGGTTATCTGGAATCTTGGCTAGGACAATCAAGGAGTCTGCCGAAAAGCTTTCTAGACGACCTTTACGACAGCTTGAAAACGCAATCTCTTTGCCGGCAGCAACTGAGGTTGACCCAACATCCAATTTTGCAAACTCCTCCGATACGCTTCAGAATGAAAGTGCTGTCGGTCATTGTGGTCCTTTCACAATTCAAGGCCTCTGCATCTCCGACGATAAGTTCATCCAACTCAGAAGGGCTGATTTATCCGACGACAGCACAATCCTTTCGCTCGCTAGATCTCATAGCGTATGGCTGAGTGAAAAGGTACCTGATTCGGCGCAGCGAAAAGAGGTAGTGAAAACACTTGCTATCATGCGCAGCCAAGTCTCTGTACAGCTACCATTGCAAATTGGTGCTCCTTACCAATACTCTTCTCGTCAAGAAGTCGCCATGATCAAAGAATGCGCCAAACTGTTGGATATTTCAGCTCCTTCCTCTTTGACATCACATGCTCGTCTCCACTACCTACGTAACGAAATTGCGAAACAATTGAAGTGCGATATATATGTGGAAGGAAAGCTTGACTCGGCAATTTACGATTCACTCAAGCGAAGTAAGCAGATATGCACAGACTCTACCAGGCTAATTTATCTGCGCACAGATGGTTTACCTGGCTTTCTCGATCTGCAAAATTCCATGCATGCTCGCAAGGCTAAATGTGAGCTTGTATTTCCGCAAAGGAACTCGCTTGAACTGTTCTCTAGCCTCGAGAAGCAACGCTCTATTTCAGCTTGGTCCTACCTCAGACAAGCAGCCTATACGATTCGAGCGAATCAGTACACTAGAACCATCTCAGCGCGTATCTGCTGTCACATCAAGCACATCTGACCTAGAAGAGCGCATCAAGGTTGAAGAGGAAGATAATCGTCCATACTTACAAGCGTCGACATCCAAGCATAGCAACGTCGTTAGTCATGATGAACCAGAAGGAACAACCGAATCGGAGCCCGAGGCCGAGCCAGAAGCTAGTGCAGTCAATAACACAAGCAAGGCTCAGCCAATATTGAAGCTCTTGAAGGGCACACGCGCAACCCTTGTCATCGATGAAAGCTCAGAAGAAGAGGAAACCTCGAGCAGTAGCGAAGAGGAAGAGCCACCAGTCGCAAAACCTGCTCGCTCGACTTCATCAACACTCTCTACAAAAGCTCGAGCCACTCCACCTTCTCTTCCCTCTTTCCCGGGCCCAATGCCTTCACCGAATGATAATCGACCCGCGGTCAATCCCAATCCGATCTATCGGGGACCTGACCCTTACAAAGCACTCACCCGACCTAGGGAGCACCGTCCTCCTCCGCATATCAACACGCTCAGCAAGAAAAAAGCAGCAGAGTCAGCAACTACTTCTCCAGCGCAACAAGCACCAATAGCTAGTTCTTCCGCACAACGGTCTTCTCTCCAACGAAAGCCGATCGATAAAGACGTAGATTCTCTCCTAGATACTTCTCGGCAAAACAATTCTGCTCGAGTAGCTTCATCAAGAGATATTGCAACTAAAACAATCCGTCTAGCTAAAGGGCTTCTCTTCACGTCGAAAGAAGCTTGCTATCAAGTTTTGCTCCATTCGCAACCCGAAGATAAAGAGTGGAAATGGGACAAAAAGAGCAGTTCCGGTGAGCTTACAGTATGGTGTAGTCATGCTGGAAAGCGCAAGATGAAATGCAAATGCAAGGTCACAGCCAGACGAAACGACAATGGTCTATGGTAAGTATTTTCTTTACGAGATAGAGGCACCGATAACATTATAATTCAGGTTCATTGATGTCTTTCAACCTGTTCACGACCTGCATTCTGGACATATGGCTGTCACCAAGATCGACGTGATTGCTCCCATTGCGTATTTATGCGAATCTCCTACGAGGTATTCTACAACTACAATGGTTCCGGTTGACGCGAATGTAGAGAAGCTTCTCGCTCAATTCCTTGACCAGCCGCTCTTGGCTCGAGTTGCTCAGCATTTCACAAACGAAAACATCCCGGCAGTCAAGATCGATAAGCACTTACTAAACAAGCTTCGGAAGAATGTAATCGAGTGGGGAAATCTCACCAGCTTCGAGAAGGTCGAACTGATGGGCCAGTTCGAGGATTGGCTGGAAAAGGAAAAGGGACGGAAGAAGGTGAAGTTGGAAGAAGCGGGCTTGTGAACAATGAGCCAATTTCTGATGCGGAAAGGCACAAGCAAGTACTTCAAGCCCCAGAATTACCCCAATGATAAAATTCAGTAGGGCAAATCGGCAATGTATGGGTAAATGGAATGAGCTGGTACGCATAAGCATGAAAGAATGTCTAGGCAAATACAGTCTATGAAGTCTCTATGAGTATCTATATCATCTATTGCATCCAAGGATAGTTCTTTCCCATCTCGGACAACTTCTTCTCTACAGTCTCACTTCGTACAAGACCTGCTTGAATATCCTTGACTGTGATTTTGCCTTGCATCACTTCCTCGACCTTCTCTTTGACCTAATCGAGAAGATCAATTCCTATGGTAGTAACGAAAAGAATGAGAACTTGCCTGAGTGAAATCTAGGAAAGGTAAAAACGGAATCTTCTCTTTGTGACAATGGTCAGCCAAATCATTACTTGAGTTTGGGTTGATTTTCTGTTGTAGTTCTGAGCCATTGTGAAAGTATTTATGTGAGAAGGTTTGCTTACAACGAAAAGAACATCCGCAGATGCAGCAGCAGACATCTACTTTCTCTTCAGACAAATAGCGAGACACAGAATGGAGTGTAGAACTCACGTCCGAAACACCATCACCGCAAAAGAAAATAGTCGGTCTTTGATCAGCTGGCAAATCGGCATATGGCTTGAGTGCTTTTGATTTATCATGACCATAATGACTATACGAGGATGTAAGAAAGTATACAGAAGTCACAGGAGGAAAGCTTACGATTCGGGATGTCTGTATTTGATGCGGAAGTGACCATCTGGCAATACTTCTGCGTCGTTTGCGATGACTTGAATCTTGCTTGCTTCTTCCTCGCCTACTAGGTTGCTGAAGATTGATTTGATGCTGTATCAAAAAGCAACGTCAGCGCTTCAATACTCAGCGAATAATTGTAGCTTACATCGGGACCATTCCGCTGTTACATAGGACTTAGCGAAAGCATTAAATTGAAGAGGAGGCGATATACCTCGAGACAATGACCACGGGTAAGTTCTGCTGTTTCGACCACTCCAGGAAAGGTTTGAAGCCAGAGTCGAGCGTGATAGCTAGATTCGAGTAAATTACAGCAGATCTCATCAATAAGGAGCAAAGCTGACCTTTGGTGACCTTTTCTTTGCATTCCTAGCTTCGTTCGTCAATATAGACCTCAAGATAGCATCAACGCAAACTCACCTCGAACTTATAATTCTCGTTCACGCTTTCCAACATCTCGCGGAAAGCATCCCTATAGACGCTGATCGGCCTATGGTAGGATTCTGCCAAACGGGAAGCTCACCTAAAGCCAATTGCTCCAGACAGGATATCGACATTGCCTTGTCTACGCTTCACTTCCCCGAAGCCTAGGTTATCGGTCATCCAATCTAGCATACCAGATACGTTGAGACTGATCAAAGCAATCAGTTCTGAGCTTTCAGTTCCATAAGGCCGTGCTCACTTTCTCAAAAATCGGTCATTGGACTGCACCGACCATTACTGATATCCAGAGCTCTCAGCAATACCCTAGTGAACCCAAGAAGGAGCATACCTATCTTTGTTGGTGATCTGAATCGCTCAATTCAGCTTCAAGGCATCTTCATCTGCTAGGCTTGAACGGACCGTTCCATCAAAGTCGCTCATCAGAAGCCACCTGAAAAGTGCTGACGTAATCAGCATCATCTGAGCGACTTTGATGGGACTCAACTTGTAGCCAGCATAAGGAAGTTGATCTTGTGTCATTTTGGTCGTTTTTGGTGGAAAGACGGGAAATGAGTCGCGGGAATGGAGCCTTCGGTGGTCATGATGCGGGATTAGTAGGGGAGAAAGGAGCTACGAAGGTCCTGCGGCATCTACAGGAGAATCCGGATATATCGCGTTTGATATTGTCTCACAATGAACTCCGAGACAAAGGCATTCAGAGTAAGGCTGCACGTCCAGAGCTCTGTATTTAGCTTACATATCAATAGCTTTGAGCCAAGGGATCGTCCAGCTCCGCGTGAAAGGAATCCATCCGGGAATATCAGAACTCAATCTGGCGAATAACGAGATTTCGGACGAAGGCCTTCTCTCGATCATCACCAATCTTCTTCTGCCTACTCCTCCGCTCAAACCAACTCTTCACTCGCTTTATCTATCAGCAAATCGAATAACATTACGAGACCCGAAAGTAGCAGCACTTTTGGCAACAGCTCTATCTCATCCTCATGCATCTCTTCATTTCCTGTCTCTATCTTCTCAGTCCATATATCTAGATCAATTCCTCAACCTTTGCTCTCCAACATCCCTGCGCTGTCTCTTGCTGAACGTATGCACAATCAGGAATGGTAAAACTTTGCTTAGCTTTCTTCAAGATCCGTCACGAGGAGGGAAATTAGAAGTCCTGGAACTGAATGGCAACGATTTGGGATCTTATTATTGCCGCAAAATCTCGGAAGTGGTCATCAGCGGATCTAATACTTCTTTACTTCGCCTGGAATTGTCGGCAAACGAAAGATCGGATGATCCTGCTTCTCCTGCTTCATCTCGCTCTAATGTGGGCTCTGAGTCTGATGAACCTGGAACTGAAGAGGGAGACGATATGCCGCGATTGGAAGTGTTCTCTTCTTCTGATTCAGATTCAGACCAAAGAACTTCAAGACTACTTCGTCAAGCACTACTATTGAATCGAGAAAGGAGGAAATATACAAGACAAGCTGCTTTCACTCTTCTTTCTTTATCGCGGATCATCCTCTTAGGTAGCGAGAAACCGAAACCTCAAGTCTCATTGGAAGAAGTGTACGAACATCTTGAACGGACTTCATTACAAATACAAGAACAAAAAGAACTCACTTCCCTCTCTCATCTTACTTTCTTCCCTTTCAAACGATTACCGAATGAACTGCAGTACTCTATCTTACGGTTAGTCGTTCAGTTAGATCCTTCTCAAACAGACCAGCTATGGCCAACAAAGAATATAGTGGCTAAGCGAACCTGTATATCTCCTTTGACTGAAAATCAATTCCTTAAAGTCGTTCACTATGCCGAAGATAGAGCTTCGATCAGAAGGGAATGGGAGCAGAATAGAAGATCGAGAGGAGATGCGCGAGAGGCGGGAAAGAGAGACAGATGTTTGGAAAAGATGAATTGTGCGAGATGGGAACGATGACAGATTACCTTGTGACAACAATTTCGACCGTAATAAAAGGCACCTCGAGAGTATTCTAGTTATACGGTATTACTAAATCTCCATTTGCTTCGCTCTAGTCGGGTATCATGGCAATTGCATTGTTTCACTTTAGCTTTCATTTCCCATAGTTCTGGAGTCATTGAGTTAAAGATGAGGGATACCATCGTTTTGATCGATAGCTCGACAAGTAGTCTAACTGAGTAAGCCAACTTCAATTTTCATCACAGGTGAAAACTCACACTAATCATCTGAATTCTCGTGAAAGACATGACTTTATTCCTCCTCTACCCACCAATGTGAGGCTTCCGATTGTCCAATGTCGTACTGCAACCAAAAGCTAGGTGCAATACTTCTCAATCCCCAGGCCACAACTCCTATTCTGGTGCTCGACAATCTGGTGATTTTGATTTCTTGGTCGTAGGTGATTGCTGTAAGAGAAGTAAAGCTGGGAAAGAGCGTTGTGTTGAGCAGCGTGTCAAAAAGAGCAATAGGCACAGTTGCTGCAACTCTAGTGGAAAGCTTCAGTGATTCAAGAGGTGGGAGAGTGGTTGCTTGACGCAGAACGAGGTGAAAATCTTCCCAAATAGACGCAGCTGGACTTGGATCGGTACATTTCATGTAGAGATGTTTACATCTGACAAGTCGTGGAAGAGCAAGTGCAAAGAAACCCCAGTCCCACGAGCCGCACATAGTCAGCGATTCAAGATCATCAAGGCTGCCAAGCGCTGAATGTGGAAATTCCTGGAGAGTCATCTCTGAACCCGATTCAGATAGCCTAGATGTCTTCATAGCCATTGTTGGCTGTAGAGGTGGCACTGAATATAGAATGATCAGTCCACTCTGCAACTATCTTTCAGCCAGGCGTATTTACGGCATTTTGGTTTGCCAGACGAAACATCCACTTTGATCTCTTCCCAACCAACCAGCAGCATTTGCAGATCAGCATCATGTCCAGATCGAAACACATTTTTGTTTACTCTTCCCACAAACATATGCGGAGATTGACGAAAGAACTCAGATTTGCCTGAGTCTGTTTCTAGCTTCACTTTTTTCAATCGGGGGAACAGTTCGTGACTCAACAGGACATTCATTAAGGCTGTCGAGAAAGGTTCGTAAGTGAACAAGTCAATTTCTTCCAAGCCATCAGCTAGAAAGGGGCTGATTTTGAACACTTGTTCCAAAAGGGTCGATGACAGCGGTTCTTCTTCGTCGTCAAGCGGTTCTTCTTCGTCGTCAAAATGTAGCTTCAGCTGGCGGCACCTTTTAAGATTTTGCAAGAAGAATTGCAGGGCAGAAATTGCTTCGCGATGTACGGGTATTGAATGGAGTGAAAGAGAAAGAAGAGTCGAGAAGCAGGAGGTCAAGCTTTCTAGCTGTTTTGGAATACAGTCTAGAGTTAGAGACGAGGGTTTTGAGGATGCAAGAAGAAGATGGAGATCGGAGTAAAAGTTTTCACCGGCTGGGTTGCATCTGTAGCTAAGGTTCGTGAGCCGCTTCATGGTAGTAAAATCGTAGTATTGTTCAAAGCTATTCCATCCAGCCGTAAATCGACGAGATTCGGAAAAGCCGACGACCAATGTAGCAGACTGTCGTTGCCAAGGAGTTCCAGAAGATTGGCCCTGCATTGCGACAAACTATATCGAACGATGCCACCGGAAAATGGACACGAGGCAAGCAGATCTCGCAAATTTGGAAGGATGCTGTAGTCCTCAATTTCGTTTGCCGACACGTCCTCATCCTCGACTTCGTAATGCGATCTTTGCCAACAAACTTGAATGCCTATTTCCGTCACATTTGGTAGCAGCTTCAGGATACGCAGGGCTCGATCAAGCCGCTTCTCGCTCAAGGTCAAGGCCCGTCTTAAGTCTGGGTAGGTTACGATGCGCCGCTCGCTGTATGGCTTGTGGATAGGTGTCTGACCCATGTCCAATCTGACACCAATAAACCAATGGATTTTTTTGACCATACCCGCAAGATCTGAATTGAACAAGGAAGTGAGGACTTCTTGACGGTGGGCCGTGATATCGATGGTCCGGTAAAGTTCGGGGAGAAAGGCATGATCTGGAAATACAGCAGTTAGATGACAGAGACTGTTTGCGCATAACATGATGCTACATACAGAAGGATTCTGTTTGATTCTAGCCATAAGCAAGCTGAACAAAAAAGCTAACGGAAGACTTACTGCAAGTCAAGCATAAATTGAAGAATTCGTTCTGGGTTTCCAACAGCGAGTCGCTCAATAGAATGATTTCTTCCGCGACCATGCGACAGATATCCATGGGAAGAGACATTTGTCAGGCAGAAAATGGATTTACGCCTCAGGAGATTCAACACCAGATCCAACTTCAGGCTAACAAGACTTGCAAGAGACTAGGATGAAACCTTGACAGACTAGAAGCCACGATACAGGCTGGAACGAGGTTCTCGAGCGCCGACCGAGCACAAGTTTGCGAGAATGAAATTTGGTCCTCTTGCGCCCAGACAATGACTTCCTTTACGTGGCTTGCTGCTCTTCTTGCTTCCTAACAGTCTCTCAATCTCCCAATCTATTGTTTCGCGCGGCTGCAAGGGTTCAGCTCAGTCTTCGATCGTTGCTCAAGGTCGAAAGCGAGTCAAGTGAATCTCGTCTGTTTCGCTGAATACCTTTGCAGAGTTTGCAGTACTTTGCAGTCTTTCGTGTCACTGCAAAGCCGTCTATGATTTTGTCTTGATGTTTGATCCTGCTTTCGATCGAATCTCAGTGTTTGTACTCACTGTACTAAGATGTTTCGCTCGAATCGCGCTGATAAAGCTTCGCGGATAGTTGTCGCTTGTGTCCTGTCGGAAGACTTCTTTAACGAGCTTCCTCATCTCTTATCTAGTCTGATTATGCATCTTACACGCATGTTCTGTCAGCCTGTGTTTTGTAGAAATCCCTACAAGCTTCACAGCTATCTAATGTCTGATATATCTGTGGGCTATGGCTATAGCTGCTCTTCCAATATCGAGCCATCATTGAATGTCAGCCTAGCTGTGTCTACTTTGAATTGGTAGCGAGTGATCTTCGCTTTCGGTTCGAAGACAAGACACTCACTAGTAAGTTACACGTGGATTAGGCTCCGGATAAGGCTGAAATCACGCGCAGGGAAGGCGAGTAAAGACTCGGATAATTCTATGTTGCTTCGGTTAAGAAACTCGAACAAATCGCGCAGCAAGCCTTAGTAAGAAGATCCTCAGGAAGCATAGCGATAGCGATAATGTAGTTATGATCTATAGACTTGTGCCTATGCCCGATCATCGTCATGCAAAACACGCTTAAGCTGCATCCGCGATGTCGCTCGACAATTTGATTTTGCCAACCGAGCTGGGCCCTCTGCCAGCTCTCGTGAAAGCTCCTGATCCACCTCCGGGCTTGATGCTGCCAGAGCTCTCCGTCTCGAATCCCAAACCTCTATTGACGATTCGAAACCTCGAAGCTTTCGCTCATCCTGTCCTGAAAGACTTGGCTACTCTGGTCAGTACTACTTTGGAAGAAGAAGCATGGTATCACGGAATGACAGAGCCTCAATTGTTGCATGTGCTGAGGCTGTTGAAGGATCAATATGCCAACAACTCTTACAATGGTTGGTCCATCGATGATCCAAGATGGGATGCGCTCAAGCAGGCAGGTCCTCTTGATAAACTTACACTGGATCAGCTTTATGCCCTGACTTCGATTTACTCGTTGAATGAGCAAGTCGAAGAAGATGAAGCTTACGACCGGGAAATCGCATTAGAGAAACTTTCTGAGGCTCTCGTTGTTCTTTCTATGAAGAAACCTGTCTTGATTGGTGCACCTTATCTTTACAAAGAGAAAGTTGGCGCAAATACTCGCGGAAATCTCCTCAATCTCTTTCGCGAAATCGGTCTCGTCACTCCGCAACACCTGCAAGGTCACGCTATCTATCATCACTGTCGAAATGAGATTACTCGTACTATCGGAGAAGATCCTTTGTTGAATGGTGAATTGAGTGTACCGCGAATGAATACGTTACTCAAGCGTGAGTTTTGCGTAACCATTGATATGGCAAACGCTGACTGAATTGTAGGCCTGCAAGAGATCAAGCGTGGATCTACCGAAGCTAGACCGCCTGTCAGCCGAGAAACAGTCGCACCGCAGCCTCTCGCTTCGGCTCAAGCCTTGTTCGAAGAAGCTGGATCTACTTCAGAATCTGAGTCTTCTCGCTCACCTTCTCCTAAACCACCGAAACGAGCAAGAAGAGAAAGATCACTGAGCTTGGATCCCGCTTTCAATCCAAATGTGATGTATTTCCCTCCGGCAGGTCAACGCAAAGAAAGAAAGGTTCCTACTCTGGCTCCAGAACCTATTCCCTCCATACTGCCTACTCTCATTCAGCCCGAAAGACCTACTTTACCTGCAAGGTCTCAATCTGCTCGAGTCCCTACCCCAATCTTACCTCCTTCTAACAATCCTTTACCCAAACGAAAAACCACACCAATCTTGCCTCCCGCTACGGAACCAGCGCCTGTTGTTCCTGCATATGTTGATCGTCCTTGGCCAAGATTGGCAGATGATGATGGTCCACCTCTACCACCTTTCGATCCTAATTGGCAACCTGCACCAGGTCAACCTATTTACATGCAAAAACCGAAACCTTTTGTTTTGGATGATTTGGGTGCATCAAAGCAGAAGAAACAACAAGAAGAAAGGCGGAAGAAGAATGAGGAGAATCATAAAAGACAGAAAGCAGCTAAAGCAGCCATCGCTCGACTTCCAGCTTCAGCTCGAGTTCAACAAGAAGCAGCAAA
Source organism: Kondoa subrosea (assembly GCA_039545335.1). Lineage (NCBI taxonomy): Eukaryota > Fungi > Basidiomycota > Agaricostilbomycetes > Agaricostilbales > Kondoaceae > Kondoa > Kondoa subrosea. The sequence continues at coordinate 1,034,110 of BCIN01000008.1, forward strand.
CGTTTCTGCTGATAGACAAGCTTCTGCAGCTTCCTCTTCTTCCAACACTGCCACCGCTGGTCCTTCTGCTGTCGTTTCTTTACCTAACATCGCTGCTTCAATAGCAAAAGCTAAAATTGAGAAAGCTCAAGAAGAGAAGAAAGCTAAAACACCAAAGAAAGGCAAAGTCGATTCCGCTGCTCCTGCTACAAACCAGCCAAAGAAATTGAGCAAAGGTCAAAGGAGGAAACAAAGAAAAGTAGAAGAAGAAGCTTTAGCAGCTGCGGCGGAAGCAGAGAAACTGAAAGCCAACACAGTTCATCTAGGCAAAGGACTGAAATTCCAAGGCAAACAAAAGCTCTTGGATGCTTTCCAATATGCTGTACCGAAAGATAATGGTTTATGGGATTGGGATAGCAAATCAAGCGGTTTGGTCATTGACATGTATTGCAACAAGAGCGAAAAGAGAAGAGTCGCTTGCAAAGTTGGAGTGAAAGCTACTACAGATGGCAATGATGTCTGGTGAGCTATCAATTCATCACTGTGTGAAGGAAATGCTCATGTTATTTCGATAGGACTGTCGTTCAATTCGAAACTAATCACACTTGCCCTCGCCTACCTGGCCGAATAGCTCAAACTCTTACCGATGTCGTCCTTCCGGACAATCTTTTACCAATTTCAACTCCGCCTGCGCCTACTGAAGCTGCTGCCGGCCCTGCTCCAATTGCTTCCACTTCCGGTAACAAGCCTAAAGCGTCAAAGAAGAGAGCAAGATCGACAGATCCCTCAACTGCGAAGGCCTCTACTTCTACTCCTTCATCCACTGTTGATCCAGCTCTGCTCAAGCTATTGAACGAATGCTTGAAAGAAGAACTAGCACTAAAGACTGCTAAACTCTTTGCATCGCAGAACATGGGCATTGAAGACATGGATGCTCATTTCGGCGAATACTTGCAAGGACCTGATGTAGATCTTGGTGATCTATCAGCGCCGGAAAAATTCTTTGTCAAGACTTTGTTGGCAAATCATTTGCTGGGCAATGCTGCGCCGAAGAGGAAGAAGACAAAGACTGTTGTGTGAAAGCTGCTATTCAGAGTTGTTTGTGTTTGGCAGGAGGTCAACTCTAACTCCCTCGATCAAGGTTCGCGATGTTGGTCATGTCCATGTAAGCCATCGGCAGCCGATGAAAGTGGATCTAAAGTCATAGCCAGTAGATAATTACAGTAACCTGCTTGCTTTGTTGTACAAATCTTTCTTCAGAGGCAATGTGATAATGATGTGGATTAGTAATGCTTTGCAAACAGATCAAGGCAGCATTTATGGAAGAAGGCATAGCAGACAAATATCGTAAAACACGAACTAGAAAGATGCGGTACGAGTGATAGCCTTAGAGACGAGATGTAATAAGTGCATTAAAAAGACCATTCGACCTAATTGCGATTCGTTGAAAACACCTCCGCAGCGCAACTTAAAATGGTGAATCTAAGCGATTCTTAAGTATCGCTAGCATCAGTCTGTGCAGTGACATCACTGACATGATCACAAATCAATGGCATCGATCCCTGCAGCCAGTAGTATCAGACTTCGATCTCCATCTGAACAAACCAGGATACTCACAATCCAACCACTCTTCAAAACCCCAAAGAATCGCTGTGCTTGCCATGGTTTGCATCCTCATACAAACTAATCCCACGTTCATCCAAAGCTTTCACCAAAGCTTTCCTTCCCACATCGCTAGCATTGGCAAAAGACAAACTCTCAAGATCGGCAAAGTTGCTCCCTACTTTGATAGCAGAGGCAAAAGAATCAATGTCAATGTAATTCAGGTGAAGATCTTGAACACTTTTGCTCGCAAAGACGCCGGAGGGAATTTCAGCATCATTTTGGTAAAAGAGACCGCTGATTTGTTTACTGTGAAGAAAGCAATGAGATGTAAATGTCAATGATATTTGTATATATGAAAAAGACCTTACTGCAAAGGTTGATCTTCGATTTGCGAAACACCAAGGTAAAGCAAATTGGGCAAAGAGCTGACCAGAGAAGAAGAATCGAAAGCTGGTGCGTCAACAAACATGCCAAGATGAACCAAAGTTTCTGGTAAAACAGCAATAACGGAATCGATTTGATCTTCATTGAGCTTCTTGTCGAACTCGAGATGGAAAATGGACAAGATACTGTCTTCTTTCGCTGATAAATCGAAATCTGGAGCATTAACTTTGCCCGAGCCAAAAAGTTGAAGATGTAAACGCTGCAAAAGTGGAAAACCAACAAAGAAAGAGATTTGATCTGCCAAAATTGATTCTTTGGTAGTAAAACCACGCAATCTGACTTCTTTCATCTTGTTCAAATCTGCAGCTTCTAGCTCATCAATCACTTCATTCAAAGATGGTAAAGCTGAATGAGGTTTGCCAACACCATCGCTTGAGATATGCAAGACTGTCAAATGAGCGAAAGTGAGGACGCCTCTGAGCAAATCGACTCGAGATTCCCGCATATGACTTCCTGTAGGATAGTGCATGAAACCAAATTGAGTAATCGATGCTGCGGCTTTAGATGAATTGCTGTTGGCCAATTTGTAAGCTTCCAAAAAGCTGCCTCGAACAGATGGATGGAAGACAAGCATAGGGCTGGATTTAACTTCAGAGGCTTTAATAGCTGCTTTTGCTGGTTTACTGAGAGACTTGCAGATACGTTGCAAATCGAGCATTGATCTTTGATAGCGAATGTATTTCTTGTGTTGCGTGAAAGCTGGTTTGGTTATAGCCATGAAAATGCGCTCTTGAAGCTCGCGAGATAAAGTCATGAAAGTAGCTGGGACAGGCTTGCGCTTCTCAGAACTGTCGAGACCTGAGTCTCTTGGTTTTCTCTTGCTGGGATTGGCAGCTTTGCCTCCTCGAGTACGCGGCATATTCAGTTAGTTAGGAGCTCAGCCGCGATGAACTGGATTCGAGATAGGCGCTGGCAGAGCTGCATCGATGTTGGAAAGCAACCTTGTTTTGTTTTGTCGAAATTAGGCAGCTTGACGTTGGAACACGATCTCGCAATAGGAGATATTCTCAGGCGATCTGTGTAGCTCCATGTACTGACTTCCTGCTACGCGTTCCAGCTATTCTCGCTTGAATCCTTCTATCAGAGCAAAAAACACCTGAAAAGACAAACCTCGTCGCAGCGCGTTTCCAAGGCTGGCAGTCCGTTGTCAGGGGTGTCAAGATCAGCAATCCAGATCCGCATCAAGCTCGTGGCTAGGGCATTAGAGCGATATCGCCGATTCCATCCCTCAACACAGTTGTCGCTACAGTGGTTTTCCAGTAAGGTGTCTTCCTCAGTACACACTATATTTGCTACGGTCATCCTGAGATTGATATTTCGAACCTCGCTTGTTACCAGTCAGTATCAAAACTGCTGTCTCCCCTTTCGAAATCTAGTCCTCTCTTCCCTCTCTTGACTATTACCATGCTTCCACCATTGCCGTTAACGGTATTCAGTCTCTCTACTCCATACTATCTGGACTGGCCAATTCAAGCACCAGAGCCAAACATTTACCGCTGCAAACCTGACGATGGCGAATACCTATCTTTTGCATTTCTGTCTCATGAATACTTTATACGCGTCTTTAAGGTAATCTTCACACCTCTGAGATCTTCATCCTGACTGATATGCCTTCGCAAAGACTGGAAGAGCTTCAAGTATTGATCACTACAAATTCTCTCATTCCTGCAGAACGAAAGAATGCGATAGTGGTAGAATCGTCAGAGTTCTACGCCATATTGTCTGTCTCTCTACATTCAGCGGGTATAAGCCAAGGAATACCAGGTTGGTCCATGCCTGTTGTGGAAGGTAAATGGACCTGCGCATTGCTTGGGATCAGGCGGTTCGTCTTCTTTGTTCTCGACTGCAATCGCATGGACTGATATCTTCTGGGTAGTGATCTTGTCGCTTCGCAAACCGAGCTACTCAACATTTGTATTACGAAAGGTTTTTTATCTGCTACAGAGCATTACTTAAGTATGCTGGCTCATCGATTCGATTTGGCTTGTGGCTGATCAGACTCTAAATCAGAGGAGGCTCGATCCTTACCATCTAATTCAAGTCTCGGAGAAAGATTATTGGATCGGTTTGGTGTACCATTCAAATCGCGCGCCGTCACCAACGAATCTGATTCATCAGCAACATCTAGTCAACCTAAGATCATCGAAGCTGGTACTGAAAGCACTCATACATCTTCTGACGGCTAGCTCGAAGTTCTGCAAGGCTCCTTCAAGTAACTTTCGGATGTGCGAACCTGTGTGTATAATAGTATTTGTAATTGCATATCTTTGTCACCGCTGCTATACTGCTTTATTCATGCTTGTATTCGCCATATCGAAATTGAAGACCAACCTTGTTTTTTCCGGGTTGATCTTGCAACACGAAGTCCAAAATGGCCAAACGCAAGTCTGCTGTACCTACAGTACCTGCACCAGAACAGCCTGCCATTGAATTAGACCCAGAGTGCGTTCCATTCCAATGCAAAGCCAAGATTCTTGCTTGCTTTGTGTGCTTCGCGGCAATTTGGCTGATTGGCTTGTTCCCGACTACAGAGAAGAAGAGGAGGAAGAGGAAGAAGAGGAACAGCAGGAAGCCGAAGAATACGAATCTGAGACTTCATCACAATCTGGCACTGAATCTTTGACTTGGATCTCATGGTTCTGCTCTTTGCCTGGACATGAATGTATATCCCCTTCGACGCATATGTTAATCTGATCAAGCTCATCTAATGTACTCAACAGACTTTGCGGAAGTAGCAGAAGACTTCATTGAAGATGACTTCAATCTGACTGGCTTGAACGCTCTTGTACCATTCTACAAAGAAGCACTGGATATGGTATTGGATGTAGAACCTGAGGAAGAGCAGCTCAAGATTCCGGATGTATCCCTTATCGAAAGCTCTGCCGAACTACTCTATGGCTTGATTCACCAACGTTTCATCATCACTCGTCAGGGCTTTCAGCAGATGGTCAGTCTTTCGCTTTATACTTCGCTGTCAGACCTTCCTAATGTGATGGCAGTCTGAGAAATACGAGAATGCTCATTTCGGCACATGCGCTCGAGTATATTGCAATTCTGTCAAGGTACTGCCATGTGGTCGAACCGATCTACCAGGTGTAGATACAGTCAAACTTTTTTGTCCTTCTTGTATCGACATCTACACACCACCTTCAAGTCGATTCAACGGTGTAGACGGAGCTTTCTTTGGAACGACTTTCCCTCATCTTTTCTTCCAATCTCACAAAGATCTTTTGCCACAACATCCAATCCTCGATATGAAACTTAGAGAACAACAACCTTCTGCTGTTCGGGTTGGAAATTCAGAACCTACTACGAATCCTTTACTCAGCAACTCTCTACCGAAAAACATTGACGCTTCTAGAGCTTCTTCACTCGGTCCAGGTATGGAACAACAACCTTCTACTACAACTCCTTCTTCCTCTTCTACTGCAACAACAACAAAACGAAGTGGAAACGTTTTCCCAGCTACTACACCTTTAACTTCTAGTGCGAAATTGTATATTCCAAGAATTTATGGATTCAAAGTTTCTGAAAAAGCTAGAAGTGGACCTAGAATGCAATGGATGCGAATGAGGGAAAGGAATGCTAAAGAATTGGAAACTGTTGATTCGAAAGGAAGATTTATTGGTAGGGAAGGTACTGTGGATACTACTGATGAAGAAGAAGAGGAAGATGATGAAGATGAAGACGAGAGTGAGGAAGAGATAATTCAACAGGAACCAAAGTCTGGAAAGAAGTCAAAGGCTTGAAAGGATACACCTGTGGACATAAATTGGCTGGTTGTAATCTCGGTTTCTGATGCGATACACATGTAGATTTGCTTGCTGTCCGCCTTCACAGATCTCTGATCATCAATTGAAATCGGCTTCATTTGATCTGATAAGCTGAGTCTTCTTCTGCTGCAACCAGCCAGGAGAATACCTAGGATACTATATTCCCATGCTCGTGCGATAGAGTTGCCATACCTGCTTCTGCCGGGCCTCCTTTCTTTCTGGGCTTCCTGAATCTAGCCGCAGCAATAGAAGCATCCTTGAAGCATCCTCGCTAGCGAGACGAGAGAATGTTATGCGTCTCCTCTATAACGGTTGCTACGACTCTGTTTGGATTAGTCTGTGAAGTTCAAGCGCTCTGCTTGCGTCTGGCAGTGTCACGACAAGATGGAAATAGATTACAAAAGTCAAATACCTTTATTAGGGCAGCTGTTGGAGTCTCTGGAAGCGAAATTGCTGCCTACATCAAGCTCTGATGTAGCACAACTCTGGCTTTCGGATTGTTTGAGAGACAAACAACTTTTGCCTGAATTGGTTCTGGCGAGTAAGCCGCTCGTTCATTGGGCCTGGAAAGGCTCTGAAGGTCTGCATTAGCTGCCGAAGGACCTCTGAGAAATCTTCTTCTTCAAGCTCTATCTGGTCAGAAAGTATCGTTTCATCCTGTTGCCGATGCATTGCTTTCTCGTTTTGCAAGATGGTTCAATACTTCTCTTGCTCTTATACGAGACGATCTTTCAACCCAAGATGATGTACATAAGATAGCGATAGCTTTTCCTCCGGCTGTTGCTTTAATTGACAAAATTGTCTATGGAAAAATCAAACTACCTACAGCTACGCCAGTACCTGTAAGAGCGGCATATGATGAAGTGTCAAGCTCAGATAGCGAAACATCGGAAGCAGAGAGCGATATAGACTCTTCGGAAGAGGAAAGGAGGACGAGAAAGGAATTGATGGCTCCTCGGATTCAGGTCCAGGCGAAAATGAGTCAGAAAGAACGCAAAAGAAGAGCTGGGAATGGTCAAGGAGATACTGCAAATGGAAGTACATCTGGTTCTAATGCGATGAACGAGCTGAAGCGTACATTCGGTTATGGTAAGGTGTCGAACAAGCTTTCAAGTCAGCAGCTGATTCCCTCTTCAACAGCTAAATTGAATATTCCCACAACACCACTAGCCGCTATACGTCTAGCTGCCGAAATTGATGTTGTCAAGCGGAGCATTTTGGATGTATGTAAACTAGCTTGGCCGGAATCGGCGCTGATTTGATTGTCAAAAGAACATACTGAACAACGTGATACGTCGTGATGAGGTGATCCAGCATCTCATTAAGACCTATTTTCAGCTATCCGTACTTCCTTCTGCTAATGAATCCACTTTGGATGAGCGGAACTCAAAGATACATCCTGGTCACAACGATCAAAAGAAGGTTTTAGACGTCTCTGAAGCTCAGAAGACCAAAGCTAACGTCCCGTTGGTATCCCAAAATCGCTCAGAGATTGATCCTTATTCTCTTTTCCCCTCGATTGCACCGTACAAAGCTGCTCAGCTCTTTTTAGAAGACGATCAAGCGAAACTGGGACCATGGCACATCTTCGTTAGCGGAAGAGCTATCTCCGATCTCAAGAATCTCCGCGATGAAGCTGCTCTGAAAATCGCTGTGAAGAAGATTGGAGACCTCAGTCGCGGTTTCTTCTCAGATGACAACCAGAAAGCTCTTACTGTCGCCTCTGGTTGCGTTCCTATCTTTGAAGCGAAAGCCAGTGGTGATATGAGAATCGTGTGGTCTGTCGATCTGCGAGAAGAGAGTAGAGAAGATACAATTGATGGTCAAAAGCGCTCCGTTCAAGTTGTAAAGCAAATCATTAAGCTCTGGGCTGTTTCTACACACGCGCAAATTGATAATTCGAATTGGCAAGCTTTGGCCAAGCAATCTTCGACAAAATTACCAGAATATAGACGGAGGTGCAATTTCAGAGCCGAAGGTGGACGCCGGACGGGGGCAAAAGTCAACAATTCGTGAGCTTCTATCTCCTGCATTATAGCATTGCTGACGTTCAAGAAGTATTCCACCTTCCGAATGGCCCAAATTGACCGGTGAACCCGATCTTCTGCAAAGAAGTGATGTTACTACTTCCAGGCTTTCAGATGAAGACCTGCTCAGCTTACACAACATGCTCGCGCTATCTAAATTCATTCCACTTTCCATTCATCTGCTTAAACAGATTGTTGCTTCAGATGACAGTATCGCACAAGTCTTCGACGTAGCTGCATCGGAAAGGGAGATCATCGATCACGACGGAAGTTTGTTCGTTATTGGGAGGCAAGTTTTCTTTCGCTCTTTAGCTCCTGATATTATTGCTGAAGGCGCAACCTAGATCGGGCTCTGGCAAAACTACTTGCATAACGTTCAGACTCTTCGGGATTGAAAAGGCGTTCGATCGCCTACGCAAGAACGATCCTGATGCTGTTAAAGTTAGACAACTTTTCATAACGCAAAGTCGTAAGTCATATCGAATATTAGCTATATTTTTGGCTGACTCATTTCAGCTGTTCTGGCTGCTCGTGTGTCGTGCTGAGTTGTGGAGATTACTTACCACTCATCAGGTCTTGCAGGTATTCGGGAATATTACGACAAACTAGAGAAGGCCTCATCTCTTGCTCTCATGAACAAAGAAGAGTTGAAGAAGCTCTCCTCGACGAAAGAAAAACAAGGGCTGTACGATATGGATGACAGCTCCTTCGATTCCGGCTTGCCGAATTCTTGGAGTGACTTGAAGACAAGCACTTTCCCTTATTCCTTTCCTATCCGCAGCTGGTGAGGCTACTCGAAGCAGACTTTGGAATACGACATGGTATCACTTCATCAGCTGCTCAAAAGCGAGCGATTGCAAAACGCTCAAGTTTGGCTGCCTCAACGCTGAATCTATCGAATACCGAAGAAGTGGAGACGGCTGTCGTTGAAGAGAGTGCCGATTGGCAACATCATATCACCTTCGATGTCTTCGAAACACAATGGCAGCACTTTGACGCAAGATTGACGGCTCGCCTCACCCCTGCTCTAGTGTTTGCCGAAATTTTGGGCATCATTGAAGGGTCAGAGGCCGCTGCACAGACAACTGAGGGGTATTTGTCGCGTGAGGCATACCTTGGGCTCTCTATTCGCGGGCATGGACTTCTTTCAGATCATCGAGACCGAATCTATTCACTTTTCGAATTGTACCGCCAGTGGAAAGCTTCCCGATTTGATTTCATGCAGCGGAACGAACCTTCACTCTTCTACAGCATTTGTCGCGAGCGAAAGCAAGGAAACAAGTCGATTTCTTATACGTGGATGAAGCACAAGACTGCCTTATGTCTGATCTTCAAATGCTTCGTCAACTTTGCTCAAATCCAAGGGGTTATTTCTTGGCTGGCGATACGGCTCAAACTGTTGCTCGAGGATCTTCTTTCAAGTTCGAAGAGCTCAAGGCTTCCTTCTGGAGATTAGAACAAGCCGAACCTCTGGTGCTCAAAGGAGCTCGGCAAGCAATGCATCCAGCTCAGTATCAGCTATCAATCAATTTCAGATCACATCAAGGAGTAGTTGGCTTGGCCAGCTCGCTAGTTGACACGATCATATACTTCTTTCCCAACTCTCTAGATAAACTTGAACGAGAAAAAGGACAGACTGACGGTCCCAAGCCAATCTGGTATGCGCCTAAGGTGGATGATAATTCTGGTAGACAGTACGTGCGAATTCGTGAGATTTTATCTGAGCTGAGCATATCACACTAGCTTGGAGCACTTCATGCTCAATTCTAGCGGAAGCATCGAATTTGGAGCTGACTCGGTCATTTTGGTTCGAGATGAACAGTCAGTTTTTCATTGTCCATTATTTTCTGTTTTGAAGTCGCGGAAAAGAGCTAGAGAGAAGTTGAAGCTATTGGTTGGCGATGCCGCCCTTATCTTGACCATATATGAGAGCAAAGGTCTAGAATTCGATCACGTGTTGATGTGAGCAGGAGAATAGTATGACCGTGAAATCTATGCTAAGCTTGCAGCAGCTATCAATTTTTACAAGATGGCGCTGCTTCTTTTACCGATTGGCGAATCCTTCTTCGATTGCTGGAAGGCGAAGCTGCTGAAAATGCGCCGCGGTTTGATTCGACTCGGCATGCTATATTGTACGTCGCTTTCTTGATGCTGAGTTCCTGTCTAAGGCAACGCTCTTGCAGATGTCTAGAACTCAAACAACTCTGTAAGTATGCATTATATTCTGGTTCTAGGCTTGAATAGCTTGTTCACAGATGTTGCCGTCACTCGAAGTCGCAAAAACCTCTGGCTGTGGGAACCTGCCTATGATACACATCCATTACAGACTCTTTGGCTTGATCAAGACCTGGTCCGTATCTGCACTTCGGAAAAGGAACTCCCTTCCTTCAAAGGTGTGTCGCAGGCGTTGTTCTGTTCTGTGCTGAAACGACACCTAGGGAACTCTACACCAGAGCAATGGCTCGCTTTAGGGCAAAACCTTTTCAATCAAGGGTGAGTTTCAACCTCCAGCGCTTGTTTCATTGCTAAACTTCTTACTGGCAGAACTTGGGCTGCTGTCATCATCTGCTTTAGCCGTGCAGAACAGGAAGGCTATATCAAGATCACACTAGCTTATCAAGCACGCCATCAAGCTAGAATATTGTTCAAGAGCCAAACAAGCACTCCGGTTAGAGTGACATCGTCTTTCATGAATGCTGGGTACGAGCTTTTTGCGCTGCCTCGTTTGTCTCGCTGATCGATTCGTCGCAGTGATCTCTTCGTTGAGGCTGCACAGGCGATAGGAGCAGAGGATCAGAGACAAAGGAAAAGTCTGTGGGAGGCAGCTGCCCCTTGCTTTGATTCTGCTGGTCCTTCCGCTCTGACCAAAGCAGCCTATGCTTGGGAGCAAGCTGGCAACTTCGAAAATGCTGCATCCCGATATCTTAGAGATCGGAACGTCGATAATGCTGTTAGGCTCTTAAATCAGAGGCGCAGCGAAATCTCTGAAGACCTCATCGAAAACATTCAATTCCAAGGTTCGATGATCTATGCAAACGAGCGCGCGTACATGAAACTCTTGTCCATACACCGAACTCCGCAAGCTGTTGTCGATTGGCTCAGGGAATTCGATTTCAATGCTGAATTGGTTCCCGTGCTGGAAGCGACTGGCTCGTTCGCCGAAGCTGCTGCAATTGCAGAAGAACAATCGAACTATACTAGAGCAGCCAGACTTTACAGCAAAGTGGATTCTGATGCTTCCCGTTTGTCTGGACTGATTTGTCATGTCAAATCTGCATGGGCCCGACTTCCAATTCCCGCCCTAGACATTCGCACGGAACTCGACTTTCCGATAGTCATACAAGCGCTGAAGGGTGTTGAAGAGCTGCAAACGAAGCTCACCACAGTGCCTCCGGCTGTTCTGATCCAAGTATGTACTTCTGCATGTGAGCTTACTAATCACACGCTGACACAAGACCATAGATCGACCTTCTACACGGCTTGCTGCACAAAGATGCGGACACTGTCAGAGCAATTTTACCTCGCCTCTCTAATGCGCAACTCCCTTTAGCTCAATTTCATACTCTGGACTTCCTTTCTCGAAGCGAATTTCGTCTTCTTGATCAATCAAATGACGCTTATCTCATCAACATCCGTACATTGAAACACTACATTCGCGATGTCCGTTTTTTCACGGCCAGCTTCTACCTCGACTCTTTGTCGGAATCTGCGCAGATGGCTCTTGGTATTACTCTGGACTCAGCTGGCGATGCGCATCTTGTCACAGTTGCTACGTACTCGCCATTGTACAGTGCAGCAAAAGATTTGATGTTGCTGAATCAAGCGCATCAGGCTGTTGATTCTGATCAAATAGTGGTGAATTGGGACTTTCTGAGGTCATCAGCTTTTCTTTTCTTTATCAAGCGAATCAATACAAGGACATTGGCTCTCTATTCAGCTATGCGAAGATCATCTCTTGTCACGTCGCTGCCCTCTACTGCTCAAGATATCGGCGAAAGCATGGATGTGGTTGTGGAGATGTACCACTTCTTGTGTGATGTACGTGCAATGTACAAACACAGCTCGGCAAGCTCGAAGAGCAAAAGCTATGATAGGCTGTACACGCTGCCAAGGTGAGTAATGTTCTTGCGATAGCTTCCCATAGCACTTATAAAATAAGGTTCAGCGAATGGCTGCTCGGAGCACAGCACACACTATTTCCGTCGAAAATTGATGTAGCAGGCGTGCGGGAACTTGATCCAGAGTATGTCAAGAATTGGAAGAAGTTGGCTAGGTGAGCTGGCGATTAGAGAGAGTTATATTCACGCTGATTTGGATGGCAGGATTTTCCAAGGACTTGCCTCCGATAGGCTTTACGACCTTGGCACAGACTTTCGACGACGCGATCTTCTCTCAACCTGGCTCACTTTCAGCATGTTATCTTGTGAATTGTCTATTGGCATACAGATGGAGTCGTTCTCCTCATACGCGCCGAAGTTACCGATTGCGGCTACACTATCCGCTCCTCGTAGTCTAAGGCGTGGTCCACCTCAACAGCAAAGGAATGTGCTTCAAGACCATATCTTTTACATACAAAACGCCTCTCGCGGCGTACTGACTGCGAAAGTGATTTCAGAGAGTCTTGAATTTGCGCTGTATGTAAAGTACAAGGTGCTAGGATTGCGCTAAAAGAATCTCAGGCATCTTGCTCGTCCCAATTACGGTGAACTTTTCAGGGTTGATGGCAACATGCTCATGCACTACGTCGAGAGGTCGGTTCGATGCTTCGAGTAATGCTCACCGACACTGATACTGCTGATACTGCTACCTGCTACAGCATTGCTCCGTTTATTATTAGCGGAGTTCGATCCAGCTTGGCCGCTTTCCAGAAACTTCCGGGAAAAGGCTTTACAGATCTTCTGCTACCTTTGTCTGCCATGCGGAGTCTGGTTATAAAACATCTTTACTCGCACAATCAGGCCAACTTTGGGCACATGCATGGTCCTTTTCGGCTGCTCGAAAATATAGCAAAGTCTTTGCAAGATTCAGATGCTATCTGGGCCCATCAGCCTCAAGATAATCTCTTGTTACTTCAACGAATGTGAGTGAGCAGCTCTGAATACCAATCTGTACGCTGATAGTCTGCTTCAGATCCGTGCTGACGGCCGTCAGTAAGTCAAAATATACCAATGCACTAGTGCCTGGTCTGATGAAACCGTAGGTGCATATAATGTACAATTCTTTCGCAGACAGGCATCAATTATGTGGAATTTGGTCAATAAGCAGATTTCGCCGAATCGCCAATACAAACCCACCTGGCCAGATGTTGAAGAAGATCTCACCATCATTGCAGCATCTTTGGCAGGTTCGGTTGCTCGATTTGTTCAGATAAGAATCGGTTCAGCGGCAAATCCAGAAGCCGACTTACCTAGCACCGAAGTCATCAGAGTCGATAGTATTGGACAGCTACCTGGTGTACTATCTCCTGGCTTTGCTGCATTACTTTCTACTTCGCCTTCTTCTTCTGTTCTTGACAAAATCTCCCAATCAGACGCAACAGCGACTCGAACCATTCGTTCGACAAACAGATACGAGGCCATACAACCAGTAGCTGATGAAAGAAGCCAGAAAATGGAAGAAGACGACGAGGCGTTGCAGGAGATTGCATTGGTTGTCACACCTGCAATGGAAGAAGCAGCTAAGCGTCTTTCGAAATGGTACAAGAGATACCTGCAGAAGCAAGCGAAACAGGCTGGAATGGACGAAAATACTAGACTCACTCAAAGTATTCTTGCCAAGATGACATCTGAAACCCAAAAAGCCTCATTGCCCGTCAGATACCGGTTCATACTTCTTGGTCCAGTGATCCATCTGATTGCTGCTCTACAAAAGCTTGAAGAAGAACACGGTCAGCGCAAGCGTAAGAACAATCTTCTAATGAGAACAGCAATCGGCGACGATATGACTTTGATGCAAATCAGAACTAAGGCTTTGAGGTCAGCACCAGCCTTATGCTGCGGCTTATATCTCTGACAATGTCTGCAACAGTGCTCAGCGCAAGGAGCTGAACCGTCTCAAGCCAATACTCAAATGTGAGGTACTGGCTGAAGCATTCGACATGGAGCAAATCAAAAGCTATACTTGTTCGACCTTTCGCTTGTTCGATAGCTTCGATCACGAATCCTTCTCTGGTCCTTCTACTCGCAAGGATCTACTTCAGAATCTCCAGCTCGCTCATCGTGGTATTGTGGATGTTGCGCTGCCTCGAATCGCAAAGCCCAAACCTCCTAAGCCTTCCAAACCAGCACTCAACACAAGATCAGAACTTGATGAAGATTTGTATGATGATTATTCGGACTCAGAAGAGGAGCTTTAGGACACGACTCATTACAGTGCAATATGAATCATGATTCTGAATGCTTCTCGCTCTTTTCCGCGGAGTCGTACATGTTCCGCGGTTCAGACCATACGGCTCACATCGATGCTTAGCACTGTGCCTATCTTGTAGCCCTGCGACTTCTTTGCGAACCTCACGTCACACTTAGTCGGGTTTGAAGCCGGTTCCTTGCGTCTTTGAATTGCGAAGGTTTGAGGTCTTCCTCTCACAACCTCTTTTTCATATAGTCAAGTATGGATATTACAAAGACACACTCTTCTCACATGCCCAGCAGTACGTCCATGCACTGGTCTTGCTCTGTAAAGCAATAGTGACGTTTGTATCTTTACAGTGACCTCTCATTTGCCTACGCCTAACCATGGCCTTGAGACTGCCACTGAATCAGGCCACAACGTTCTCTGGGTCGTCTTCGCTGCCATGTTGCTCTCGTGAGTCCCGCAATGCAAAGTCCGAATCGGTAAGAAGTCTAATCTTACAATGTCTCTGCGTGCCCAGAACTGCTGTATTCTTTGGTCTCTCATTCCGCAGAGCCAAGCGAGACAGACTCTTCTTCTACCTCACTGGCTTGGTCACCATGTTTGCGGCCATTTCATACTACTCCAGTAAGCTTTCAAACCCGATTTACAAGATCGATAGCTTATCTAGAATTCGTTCAGTGGCTATTGGTTTCGGCACTACCCTCATCCCTGCTCGCGGGCCCAAACATGTCGGTGTTCACAACTTCCGCGAAGTCTTCTCTGCCAGGTCGGTCACAGCCGCTCCATTTTGTTGTATGCTCATTCTCATTTCCCTTGGCGTTTAGGTACTTCGACTGGATGTATGTCATGAGCCGTCTCCGGTAGCAGCTCCGTATGCTCACCTCTTTTCTCTCTGAACGCCATAGGGTCACCACTCCTCTATTGTTGCTCGATTTGGGTTTCTTCGCTGGCTTGGCTCCAATTGACCTGATCTTGGTCGTCATCGCTGATGTCCTCATGGTCGTCACCGGTTACTTCGCTGGCATTACTCACGGTCTAGCCCACCGCATGGGCTTCTATGCCATGTCTTGCGTCTTCATGCTCGTTGTCGTCAGTATTTGGATATCTTTCATTTGTCAACCAGTCATCTAAATTTTTTGAGACAGTTCGGTATCCTTCTGGTCAACGGTAGCTCAGCTGCCAAGGCCCGCGGTGACAAGGTCAAGAACGCCTACTTCATCCTTATGATGATGAGTCAGTATCCGTTTTTCTTAGTTGAGATCGTCTTACTCATTGTTCTCGCTCAGCTATCGTACTCTGGACCGCTTATCCAATTGTATGGATGTTCGGAGAAGGGCTCAACGTCATTCGTCAGTCTTTCCAGTTTCAAATAGGGCAAAGCTCATTTCGCAATGTAGACTCTGACACCGAAATCTACCTCTACACCGTTCTCGATGTTCTTGCCAAGCCTGTGAGTTTAATCAATGTTCTCCCATTTGGGCTCACCGACTGATCTTGCTCTAGGTATTCGGTGCTCTTCTTCTCTCCTTCCACGGCAAGATTGAAGAGATGGAAACAAGCCTACCTGCTTGGGTAAGCCGACTACTTGGTATTGCGACACACTGCTAACATCCATTCTTAGTTCGTCGAACC
Source organism: Kondoa subrosea (assembly GCA_039545335.1). Taxonomy (NCBI): domain Eukaryota; kingdom Fungi; phylum Basidiomycota; class Agaricostilbomycetes; order Agaricostilbales; family Kondoaceae; genus Kondoa; species Kondoa subrosea. The sequence continues at coordinate 1,049,924 of BCIN01000008.1, forward strand.
TTCTGCTGGAGGTGAATCTTACAGCATCTTGCCTCAACACGAATAAGCGATAACAGCGCCAATCGACTAATCAGCTCGCTTTGGATCTGGAAGCAGAGCATTATGAAACAGTTCAAGTGAACGACAGTAATGAAGGATGGAATTGAGTTATTGTATTATACACCTACGATTGCAAAACATGCTCTCTTTTAGTATCGTTACTACCTTCTCGTGCTACTGCCCTGCTGCCCTGCTTTGGACTTTCTTGCGCTGACTTTGAGGGTTTGTCCAAACAACGGCTCAATTGTTCAAATTCGCCAGCTTGAGTCTGCAGCTCGGTAAGGCCTAGCATCAACTACTGCAGCGAAGTATTTCTGAGGCAAAATTACAGCCCAAATCTGCATGATTGCACCCAGCTCACTTGCACCAAATTGAAAAAGCAGCAATGGCTAGGCCTAGCTCTCCCGAAGCAGCTAGGCGCCAGTCTTTGCGTGCTAGCGGCTCCTCACTCTCTCCTGCCGTCCCTTCCTCAAGCAGAGAAGCTCAAATAGCAGACAAGCTGCTGAACGAGCAAGACATCCATGTTCGCCTTACTCTGGCTGTGGAGATCAGGGATTCTGTAGATTCCTTTCGCGAGACCGACTACAAGTCCTTTGTCGACACTGTTTTGCCTGCAATCATGTCAATTTTCAGAGCTGGTCCAGTATCTCTTTTCGCTGCAACACCAGAACACAAGTTTCGAGTGACTTTGATGGAAGCTATACATCGTCTAGGTCAATCTGAACCACTCAAATCGCATGCTCTGGAACTCATGAATCTTCTACTCTACTTGCTGCGAAACGACAACGAAGATATTGCTTCGACCGCTATGAAGATCATCATTGATTTGCATCGTTCGTTTAAAGAAGTACTCTCTGGAACAGTGGAAGAATTCTTTACTATCGTCAAGGATTATTATCGTGGCATGGAAGCTGTAGTAACGAATCTTTTTCCAGCAAGCGATATTAAGAATGGTGAAGAACCTGTTGAAGCACCCACTACTCCAGCTTTGACTGCTTCCGGATCAATGCAACCCGCAACCAATAACACTCTTTTACCAATGGCCACTCAATCTTTCAAAGTCGTCAGCGAATGTCCAATAGCTATCGTCTTTCTCTTTCAGACCTATCGAGATGTGGTTCCGACTGAAACTAAGATCTTTGTTCCTATCATTTTCAACTTCTTGCAAATCACTCCGGCAGCCCAATTCCAAGCTCATCAAGAAGCGGAAGCAAGAGGCGAGATTTATACTGGCGTTGCACCTGCTCTGGAAGTCAAGCGAAGTCAATTTAACGAACTCCTCAACGCTCAAGTTAAGACCATGTCCTTCGTCGCTTATGTTCTTCGAGTCGCTTTCACCGCTTTGAACAATTATAGAACCGTCTTACCAAGCATCATTGTTCGCTTAATGAAAGATATGCCAACTGAAGCCGTAGCAACAAGGAAAGAACTCATCGTCGCTCATCGCCATATCTTAGCAACTGATTTTCGAGCTCACTTCATCCCCTATATCGACGTTCTTCTCAATGATCGGGTTTTAATTGGTACTGGTACGACTTCAAACGAAACTTTACGTCAAACTGGTTACTCTACAATGGCGGATATGATCCATCATGTTCGAGCGGATCTCAACATCGAACAAATTTCAAGAGTTATTCATACTTTCTCTTGCCATCTTCATGACAACACCCTCAATTTCGCTATTCAAACTATGGGATCCAAACTTCTTCTGAATCTCATCGGTTCTATCATTGTGAAGGACAGGGAAGTGGCAATTCAACTCTTGAATCGGATATTGGAAGTCTTTATCTTGAAAATTGAAAGCTTGGCAGCTTGCAAAGATGATTGGGATAAATGGGGCAGACCAAAAAGATCGTACAAGAGGAGAAGTGCAGAAGAGGTTGGAGGTGGTGGAGAAGAAGGAGGTGATCAAGAAGGAGAAGAAGAGAAGGAGTTTGACGAGATTGATTTGGAAAGAAGAAAACCTATTGGAGCTTTGGTTTGCATGTCAGCGGAACATGGTGCGGAAGCTTTGAAAGGTTCGTCTTATTGCTTTTATTTTCCAAGTAGGCCGACTTGCTGATCTACATTGTAGATGCACGGACTCTGCTGCGAAATCTCATTCATGCCCTCAAGGCTGTTCTCTCGGCCTTGAAACATGTACACGGCGCTCCTCCAGACGCAAAACAGATGGGCCGACTCTTCATTTCCGGTATGAAATGCATGTCCATGTTTGATCATCTCAAAGGACTCGGCGACAAAGGAAGAGTCGAATTGAAAGAAGTCATGGAACCTTTCGCCGAACTCTTTACCCAAACCGATCTCCTTATCTTTCAAGAAATCTTCGAGAATCGCATGCAGCTCTTTCTTGATGAAGTTTGTGCAAACGGTGAATTACTTCTTATCGCTCAATTCCTACTTTCGCACAAAGAATACTCGCATGCTTTTGTCAATATTCTGCTCCGATTCTTGGTCAGTCTTCTCCCAACGATTGGCAATCGATCAGAACATACTGCTTTGATTCTCGTTCGTCTCTACAAAATGAGTTTCATGGCAATCACAATCTTCCCTGAAGCAAACGAAAGCACTCTTCTTCCGCATCTCACCCACATAATCATGCAGTCACTCAAACTAGCAAGTCAAGCAGAGAATCCAGTACACTACTACAATCTTCTTCGGTCTCTCTTCCGCAGTATTGGTGGTGGTCGCTTTGAAACCCTTTATCGCGAAGTATTGCCTTTGCTGCAAGTCATACTGGAACAGCTCAATGCCCTACTCAATGCAGCCGACCGATCGAAACGAGACTGCTTTGTCGAACTTTGTCTGACAGTACCAGTCCGACTCAGTGTCCTATTACCAAACCTCTCGTACTTGATGAAACCTCTTGTCTTGGCTCTTGAGTCAGGTAACGAACTCGTCACGCAAGGTTTACGCACTTTGGAACTCTGCGTGGACAATCTCACTCAAGAGTTCCTCAATCCACTCATGGCACCGGTCATTAACGACGTGATGACTGCTCTTTGGAAGCTCCTCAAGCCACTTCCAGCGAATCAGCATTTTTCTCATCAGACTTTGCGAATCCTAGGTAAAATCGGTGGTAGAAATCGGCACATCCTTGGGCCGCTCAAACTTAAGTGGCAAGCAGTCGGGGAACAAGCTATGATCCCTATCTACTTTGATCAATCAGCACAAGGTTTGCCTATGGGTCCTGTAGCGGATCTGGCTGCTAGAACTCTCAAAAGAGGGGACATCTATTATCGAGGTCAAGCTTTTGCCTTCTTTAAGAGTGCAGCAACGTGCTTTATCAAAGAGGTATGCTCCCTTGGACATGAGCCGAGTCGTTGCTTATATGGTCTCTAGTCACCAAGCACTGGAGAATCGGAAGAGACCTTTCAAACCATCCTCCTAGGTCTTCTGGAATGCACGAGATTAGAAGAATTACAAGAAGAGGCTACAACTTATGTCAAAGAGCTGGTTAATTTCATCTTCCAATCAGAGCTGCGCAAGGAATTGGTCGAAATGGGAGTCGGCAAACAAACGTTACCTTTGGTGTCTGCTCTTCTGGATGCCTTGACGGAAAACCTAGCAAGTGCGACCGGAAACGATCTCACTCAGGCTTTGGACTTCACCAAAGTATTGATTAATGCTGTTATTGAAGATGCCAACATTTCATCAGATCTGACGCATGCTGTTCTACGTCAATTCACAACCAGATTGGCATCAGTATGCTACGAGCATGCCTGGGCCCGCAAAAGTGGAGGTGCAGCTGGACTCCGCTTGTTGGCTACAAATATATCGCTTGAGTTCTCAAGTCGCTGGTGCGCAAGTCATGAACTTGAGGTCATGCGAGCTCTTCTCTATATGCTCAAAGATGCACCAGCTGATCCGCCTGCAAATGTTCAAGACGCATCAGAGACTCTGCTTCATGTGATGCGAAATAGCTACATCGTTGGACCACCAGATCCGAGTGAAGCAGGCTTAGCTCGACACAAATACATGATCACTCTTTTGATTGTGGAATTGGCCTCACAAACGGCTATCGTACGAGAAACGACCAAGAAAGCAATAGAAATTATAGCGACAGCGCTGAATCAACCAATCGCTGAACTTCTTCACGATTCGCGCGATCGTCTCCTCGGGCCCATCTTCCAAAAACCGCTTCGAGCTCTAGCTTTTTCAATGCAAATTGGTAATATCGATGCAATCACTTACTGCATTTCGCTCAGTCCACCATTGCTCGACTTCGAAGCCAAGTCAAATGACCAAGCGAACAGCGACAATCCAGCTGCGGCGTCAAATGCTGCTACTATGGAAACTTCGCTTTCTCGTGTTTTAGTTGAAGCTTTAGGTATTGCAGATGCCGATGACCAAGCATTGGCTGGGCGCAACAACCAGCAACGAAATGCAAATCTCCTGGTGAAACTTCGTGTGGTCTGCGTCAAAATGCTTTCAGCAGCTATGGCAACTGCAGAATTCAACTTGCCCAGACAAACGCAGACTCGTATGCGCATTCTGGCGGTATATTTCAAGCTGCTCTATTCCCGTGCTCCTGAAGTGGTCGATGCTTCCTACGATGCTCTGCATCAAGTCACAAATGGATCATCGAAACTGCCGAAGGAGTTACTCCAATCTGGTCTGCGTCCAGTATTGATGAATCTAGCAGATCACCGGTGAGCCTTTTGCTTTCATTTGCGATCAGCCTGTACTTATCATCGATCTCAGCAAACTTACTGTACCCAGTTTGGAAGGTTTGGCGAAGCTGTTAGGTCTCTTGACAAGCTACTTTCGCGTTGAAATTGGTCACAAACTCCTGGATCATTTTAGAGCTATCTCGAATGATCTTTCAGCGCTGACTCACGCTGCTCTCAATCCACAAAACGAGAACAGTGAGCTCGCGATTTTGGCTGGAGTGGTCAATATCTTCCGCCTTTTACCTCACCCTGCTTCTGCCATCTTCCTGGAGCAACTGTGCACTCTGGTCACTGATGTCGAAACATCGCTCAAAAAAGCAGGGCCAACTCAATTTACGACGCCGCTGGCCCTTTACCTTGACCGATATCCCGAAGCAACAGTTGAATTCTTCTTTGTCAGAATTGTTGACGACTCGGCATACGCTCGCACATTTTATGCTGTACTGGCATCCAAAGAAGCACCAAACCTCAGAGATTATCTAGTAGCAAACGTGACCACCATCTTTCCGCCTCTTTTCGGAGAAGATCCAAGACCTCCTCCGACGGCTGATGAATCTCCAAGACGCCCGTGGAGAGCAGCTCTACACGGTGCTGAACTTCTGCTGTGCCTCTTGCGCGATAGCCCACCTTGGGTAGCAGAAGAAAAGAATAAGACTTTGTTGGGCGCTCTGTGTCAGCGATGGATATCAAGTATACGATTGAGTCGTCTGCAGTCTGAAGGTCAAGACCACCTCGATCAAGTGGCCGAAGACGCAATTCTCTTGGATGTGTTCTTGGCTGTTCTCAAGCAGAAACCCGACATTGACCTTCTCTTTCACATGGCTAGCATTTATACCGACAGAAGTTGCTGTGATCACATCAAGTTGTCTCGCTTCTACTTCGAAGATATCTGCGCAAGTCACGATGTGCCAATGAAACGTCGTATCCTTGAACGCTGGGTCGAACTGATCGAAGTAAGCAGCATCTCAGCTGATCACAAAGCTGCTGCTCTCCAGCATTTCATCAACCCGATGCTGGATCTCTCTTTCTCTCGCGGTCAAGCGGAAATAGCTCTTCTCGACAGCGTCTATATCGATCGCTTACACTCTAAATTGTGGCAGCCAGCATTAAGTCCCGAGTGGCGAAGCGCTTGGCTGAACTCGGAATGCCTGAAGATAGAACTATTACGCATGACTACACTGATTGTGTCCAACCGACCCAAGTTGATTGCTGATCGCCGTAAAGATGTCATCAAATTTGGATGGCTCAACAACAGCGATCACGATACAACCGTCTCGCAAGCTGCTTTTGCTCTGATTGCGGCATTCCTCACGCGCTACGAATCACCTGCGAAATTCGTTATTCATGTCTATTGCAATTTGCTGAAGGCTCATACAACGGAGGCTAGATCACTTGTCAAAGACGCACTTGATGAGCTTGCAACAGCACTTCCTATTCGTGGATCTTATTCCGCTGACTTGAATCCCCCCACCTGGGTCAAAACAACGCGTCAAGTCCTGATGGAAGACGGTCATAACAACGTATCTCAGCTGACACATATCTACTCTTTCATCGTCAGGCACCCCGATCTCTTCTTTCCGCGTAGGGACCTCTTCATACCACACATCACCGGCAGTATGCCAAAACTGGTACTCTCTAATAGTGCATCTCACGAGACGCGAAATCTGGCAGCCGATCTATACGCTACTCTGTTATCCTGGGAAGGTCAAAGGTCCGTATTGCAGAAGGAGGAAGACAGCAAGATGGAAACAGAGAACCCGGATGAAGCCAGAAGACGAACGCGAGCTGATCGATCAGGTTCGGCTGCAGCTTCCAGCACTGTCTCGTCTTCACAGACATATAGCATACCTTTGCCAATGCGGGAAAATCTGTTGACTTTCTTGATCAAAGCCGTCATCTCTTCTAGCGATTATACTATGCCAAGAGATCCAGCAAACCGAGAAGTGGCAGTCAAAGACTACAATCAGCGAAAACAGTTTGTGGATCGCAGTATGGCTTTATTGAAGCAATTCCTAGCGCCTGAAGTTTGGTCAGACATCAATATCAAGCTTCCACCTTTCCAAATGCCTTTGATTCGCAGTGAGCTGAACGAGCTGACCCTTCCTGCGTTCATCAGCGCACTCGAAATCCTCAAAATGGTGGTTTCCTTCAAATCAGATGAATGGGTTCTGGCCAATATCATACCTTTGCAAAAGCTCTTGGAGAAAACGGTCCTGGCAAAGGAAAGCGAAGCTCACCGATGCATTGCACCATTGCTTGAGCGAATGTTTTCGGTCTTTCCAAATAGCCAGCAGGCAGCATCTGAAGGTCAAGAAGAAGCAGAGGGAACTTCAGCTTTGCCGTCTCAGTTGTCAAACGAGGGGAATGCTCTCTTTTCGTGGGCTAATTCAACAATAGAAGAAGGTCTGCGAGGCGGTGGGACTGGCCTACAAGGATCTATTCTTTTGCTGCAGTCTATGACCGGGTCGCATCCAAATCGATTGGAACCTTTCTTCGTTCCACTTGGCAGAGTTCTTACCAGACTATTGAAAGAGCATCTCGGCGGGACTACAACTGAAGCATCTTCGCCAGAAACATGCAGAGTACTGCTGGAAGATATTATTCGATTACTGCGTTTGCGGGTCGCTGATCTCGGAGAACAGCGCCGTTGGTATTTAAGCTCATTGATACAGATCGTCGAGAAATCTCCTTCCATACGCCTCTGCCGAACAGTTCTGGAAGTTGTCAGACATTGGATCTTGGTGGATCGAACTTTGGCACATCCTATGCCAAGAGAAAAGGCTACCATTCTCAGCAAGATGATGTCATTTGAACGCAGAGAAGATCAAACGCTCTATCAAGATTTCCTCACTTTGATCTTCGACATTTATAGTGATCCGACATTTGCTCGAAGCGAATTAACAGTGCGACTTGAACAAGCTTTCTTGCTAGGCTGCCGTGATCGCGATCCGGTTGTTCGTGGTCGCTTTCTTGAACTGTTTGACCGCAGCATTTCAAGTTCTCTGTATGCTCGCTTGCATTACATTGTCGGAGTTCAGTCTTGGGAAGCATTAGGCGAAACAATTTGGGTTCATCAGGCTCTAGACCTGCTACTTGGAGCAGCGGACCAAGAGCGTGCCCTTTTCACACCGTCCCAGCGCTTCAGTGCCAATCCTGCTTCAACTTCAGCTTCATCTTTCCTAGAAGAATTGGCTCGTGGCAAAAGTCGGGCTCTTCTAAATGCCACTCGCAAGCTGGTCTATGCCGATGCGAACACAACGCAGATTATTTGGACTGCCGCCTTCAAGTCTGCTTGGAGCTGTCTCAATCGCAAAGAACAACATGACATTAATCGCTACATGATCGTATTGCTGTCCAAGGAATATCATCTCGGTGCTGTTGATCGCAGACCTAATAACATACAAATGCTATTGGCGGGCTTGCTCGCTTGCACACCTTCACCTTCGGTACCGCCACATCTAGTGCGTTATCTTGGAAGAACCTTCAATGCCTGGCATATATCAGCCGAGTTGTTGCAAGAAGCCGTAGCCGAATATCGCGAAGAACAGCCTCATATTCAAGAGAGTACTTTGGATGCTTTAGCTGAATTGTACTCCGATCTGAGCGAAGATGATTTGTTTTATGGCCTATGGCGCCGTCGCTGTAAGTTCATATCCTGTAATGCTCTGGCGTAAGCTGATTCGAGTAGCATTCTATCCTGAAACCAATATTGCCATCTCTTTCGAGCAAGCTGGCATGTGGGCTCAAGCGCAACAAATGTACGAAGCCGCACAAATTAAAGCCAGAACAGGGGTCATGCCATTCACTGAATCCGAGTATGCTGTTTGGGAAGACCATTGGGTTACTTGTGCCATGAAGTTGCAACAGGTGAGTTCATCCTCTGGCTTCACTCTTGCGTTACTGAATTGAAACCGAAGTGGGACATTCTGACGGAACTTGCGAGACATGAAGGCAATTCTGATCTGATGCTCGAGTGCAGCTGGCGGCTTGGTGACTGGTTCGCCGATCGCGACAAAGTTGAAGAAACAATCGGACATCTTGCTTCTGTTGCCACCCCTCGACGACGGGTCTTTGAGGCTTACCTCGCTCTTGTCAAGTCTAATCAGACAGAAGATCGTAAACCATTCATCGAGGCTTGTAATGGCGGTATTGAACTTGCGTTGCGAAAATGGTTCTATTTACCGGAAGTTGTCAGCGCTGCTCATGTTCCTCTCTTCCAGCTCTTTCAGCAATTTGTGGAATTGCAAGAAGCTGGTTCTATCTTCACCAGCTTGGCTGCTACCAATGCGGGCAATTTAGATCAACGATCTGTCGAGCTCAAAAGTATCTTAATCACATGGCGAGAGCGCCTTCCAAATGCCTGGGACGACATCAACATCTGGAGTGACCTGGTCGCTTGGAGACAGCATGTCTTTGACGCTATCAACAAGTGTTATCTCCCTCTTTTACCTCACGTCCAGCAAGCGCCCAATGGAGCTCCAAACGCCAATTCTCTGGCTTACAGAGGTTATCACGAAACAGCTTGGATCATCAATCGCTTCGCACATGTAGCTAGGCAGCATCAGCTCAGTGAAGTCTGCATTGGTTCTCTGACAAAGATCTATACCTTGCCAAACATTGAGATTCAAGAAGCCTTCTTGAAGCTCCGAGAGCAAGCTAAATGTCACTACCAGAACCCTGGAGAACTCACTGCAGGTCTAGAAGTCATTAACAATACCAATCTGGCCTACTTTGGCCCTTCACAAAAAGCCGAATTCTACACGCTTAAGGGAATGTTCTTGGCTCGGTTAGGTCTAAACGAAGAAGCGAATCAAGTTTTCAACTCGGCTGTTTCATTGGACATGGGCTTTGGCAAAGCTTGGGCACATTGGGGTGAATTTCATGATCGCCAATTTACAGCCAATCCGCAAGATCTATCTCTTGCTGCAAACGCAGTCGGTTGCTATCTGCATGCTGCAAGTATCTACAAGAGTGCCAAAGTGCGCAAGTTGCTCGTTCGAATTCTATGGCTTCTCTCTCTTGACGATTCGAATGGCACAATTGCAAAGGCGTTTAATACTTTCAAAGGCGAACCGCCTACCTGGTACTGGGTCACCTTCATCCCTCAATTGCTGCTCTCCTTATCTCATCGCGAAGCGCGCTTCGCTAAAGCGATCTTGCAAAAGATTGCGCGGACGTTCCCGCAAGTGAGTTCTCGCATTCGTTCATATGATTAGTTTGGCCTGAGCTCTCGATTATAGGCGCTTTTCTTCCAGCTTCGTACCAACAAGCAAGAACTCGACAGCGTAAAGGCTCAGTTCGAAGCCCGGCGGTTAGCTGCAAGTGGCGGGCAAGCTAACAAGGGGAATGGTTCATTGCCCACTACCGATTCATCATCCAGTAAAGATCAGGATGTAGAGATGGGAACGCAATCATACCCATCAAGCACGGCCAACACTCAGATGCCCGTTCAAGTCATGGGTCCCAATGGACAAATGATAACCATGCCAGCTCCCAGCAATCAAGCTCAGCCTCAGAACCAGCATAGGCAACCTTGGGAATATGTTGAAGAGATTGGCTCTTTGCTCAAAACCGCTTTCCCGTTATTGGCCCTTACTTTGGAAACTATAGCTGATCAGATCTACCAACGCTTCAAGCCTTCAGCTGAAGAAGACGTTTACCGCATGATCTGTGCAATGATAAATGATGCCCTCCAGGTTCGTCTCGCTGAGCCGTGTCTCAGTTTCAGTTCTCACTTTGTGTCAGCAACACATTGTCCGTAGTCCGGATCACAAGGATAGCGGGGCTTTATCGCCAGCTACAATTCTCAATGTTCAGAAGTTCGCAGATGGTTTGCCGCATGGCTTGAAGGTTTGCCTTTTGCTATAGCTGAATTCCGCCGGGATTTACAAAACGAGAATAGGTTCCGTTCACCGAAGACTTCGTCAACAACGTGCCAACCGTAAGACAATATGTACAGCGCCTTCAGCGTTGGCGTAACAAATATGAGCATTTGATCGACCGCCGAGTGAAAAAGAACCCGCTCGAATCGACCAGTCATTGGCTAGTCGAATTCCAATATCACAAATTCGATGACATTGAAGTACCGGGGCAATATCTAAGGGTGCGAAGCATTTCGATACCTTATCGTATCCGCTCACGTTCTCATGCTCTCTTCAGAACGAGGATACCGCTCAAAACTTTGTCCGGGTTTCACATTTCCATTCTCGATTCGATTATGTACGACAAGGAGCCGGACCTTTCCGTCGCTTGACTATCGTTGGGCACGACGGTAGCATACACCCGTTCGCGATACAATTCCCTGCGAACAGGGCGAGTCGAAGAGAGGAAAGAATCGTCCAGTTCTTCAGGCTGCTCAATGGGTATGTAGTGTATTGGCGCTTATTCATAAAGCTAATTGTTCTTCAGGCCGCTCGCGAAGCACAAAGAATCTCGCAAGCGTAATCTTCAATTTGATCTTCCAGTCGCAATACCCTTTTCACCTACTTTACGGTTGGTTGAGAATGAAGCCTCTGTGACGACTTTGCAAGATGTGTACGAAACCTACTGCCGTCAACGTGGTATGGACAAAGATGATCCGATCATGGGCTTTGTAGAAAAGCTGCGCGAGCTTTCTGCAGCACGTGATGGTCTGGTATGTCGCACATCATTCGTAAAGGCAGAAGTCTAAAGCTCTTTATAGGAAGGCAACACATTGGATGCGGCAAAATTGGAAGTCTTCCAAGAAATCGTGTCCAAGATCTTCCCAGATGATATTCTCAAGAATGTGAGCTACCTTGATAAGTACCATCTGTGTAATACTCACTCTTGGTCAGTTCATGGCGCGCTCAATGTCAACGCCTGGTGATCTGTGGCACATGCGAAAGCAAATGACCTCACAATTCGCCTCCTTCATCTTCATGACCTACATTTTCTCTATTGGGATGCGACATCCTAGCCGGATTTCGTTTTCCCGGTCCACTGGATCCTTGTATACGACAGACATGCTGCCTAGTAAGTCTGCCATTGAAGCTTGTCGAATGCTGCTAACATCTTTGCCAGCCTTTGTTGCCGGAAAAGCAGAATTCGGCCATACAGAAAGCGTACCATTCCGCTTTACGCCAAACTTACAACGATTCTTCGGTGCTATTGGAACAGAAGGCGTTTTGACTAGTGCACTGCTAGCCATCGCTCGAGCTTTGACTGAGATAGAGGTATGTTTCGGCTGGCTCTGATAACTCGTATACTAAAGATAACTGGCAGAACGACTTGGAGCATCGGTCAAGCATCTTCGTCCGAGAAGAGATGATCATCTGTCATCAACTGCTCAAGAAGTCTACTTCAGACAGCTCATTACGAGAAAACACTGTGCATAACGTCAATGCACTAGTACAACGAGCCAATCTTCTAGCATGCAAGTTGGAACGCGAAAAGGTTAGTTGAACTCATATGTATGCTTATAAGCGTTCTGATCCACGTCTTCTAGACCCCTGTCGGAGGAGTGCCAGCTACTCAAACCATCACCGAATTGCTCTCTTCCTCTACGAACCCACAACGTCTCGCTTTGCTTGATCCGCTTCTTTTGCCCTGGCTGTAGTGTGAGATGATCATCAATTTCAGAGTTCGGCGCTGATCTGAATTGGTTCTTTCAGATGTTTATTGTTGTATATTTTTCAATTACCCAAGGAACTGTACATTGAGTTGTATATATATATCATGCATTGTATCTCTTTGACCCCACAAACCATATCATTCGACGATTCTACAAAGCAGCTTGCTACATAGTATGTACACGTGATCGCCCTTACACTACTATGCAGTCTCGTTCCACAAGCTCGTGAACCTCTGTTCTGCATCTGGACGTATTTACGTACTGAGCGATCTAATGACTTTATGTGAAGAAGTGTAAACTTACCCAATCGACAATCGAACCCATACAGAAGTTCCTGTGTATCTCTGATGAAGAAAATTGAGCCAAACACAACAGAATAATCAATGGACTTACTTGTCCACATATCTATCTGGATTCTTTCCGCTGGCTTTCGCCTGGCTGAACTTCAAATCACGCTCCGCCTCGAGTAAATGTCAGCGAAGTTTCGTTAAATCTCACTACAAAGTATTTACCTTGGCTGCTCCTGCACCAAGATGGAGTTCTCTACCGCTGGCGGCGCTTTGCTGCACAAGATCGTCAGCTCGTGGTTTGCGGAGCGTCTGATATATTTTCAGGGCTTTTGAGACATCGGTTTTCGACTTAATCTTCGAGAGCACAACGCCAAGAACAGCTCCGCTGTGTTCATAGTGAGTAAGGTAAGCTTCGTCTCGACAAGATTGGACAACAGCACAAACTCTTCTACAGCTTGCGCAGCGCCTTGAGCCAGATCTAGAGAACATCGTCAGCGATCATTATGTGGGTCCTCAATATCTTGCTTGCGAGGCAATGTTGGGTGGCAAGCATCGCCAATCAACGCGACTGTTGAACGATAGATTGAGTAAATAGCGACTTGACGAGATCGAATAATTGATGTACCATTATTATAAGACCACTGCGGCACTGGCTTGTGCACTTTTAGAGCCCACTCTAGGATATTGCCGTCTGGAGCCATGTTCAAAAGCTTCTGGACCTGTCCAATAAAGAATACATTCAAACTCTGTACCTGAAAAACGCGGAACAGCGGAATACCTTAGGGGATTTGAAGTCCTTAAAAACATGCAGCATCTCTTCCTTACTTCCTGAGGAGGTCCATGCTGCGGAAGGCCCAGCTGCAAAATTTGTGTCCGGATGAGCAGAGACGATATTGTATATCCTTTTTTTTCTTTTTTTCAGTTCATATCATGCGAAATCTCTGCGGATCTCACCGATGTTGAGAGATAGGATAAGCAATTATGTGTCTTGGAAGAGAGTATGAGTTCCGCAGACGAGAAGAAGGACGATCAAATACCTCTTTTCGCCGATCCAGCGATGGGAAACCGGATTTTCAATCAGCTCCATCAGTTCAGGATCGTCCAGACATTGTTCTCGCTTGATTAGAATGCGGTACGCTGCTTGGCCAGTTTCAATTGCTGCAGAGACGTTCAGAAGATCACTCAAATGGGAAGAAATAGAGCGAGTCCTACAGCCGTCTTCTCCTCCAGTCAGTTCTAGTATTTTCGTGCGTACGAACGACTTGACTCCGTCCGCAGCTAGAATCACATCAGCGTCAATCCATTCTCCTTCTGATGAAGCCTGTGTGAATGGGCGAATCTTCACGCGAGTAGATTCGAAATCAATCTCGGTAGCAAGGGAATTGACTATAGTCTTGACATCAGCTCGATTGCAGCCGGTATATAGCGCTCGGTGCAGTGCAGCTCTATGTGCAACCTGAGAGAGAGGAAAATGAGTTCAGTCTGAAGCGAAAGAAGAGCAAAGAAGAGCATGAAAGAGCAAAGAGAGCATGACTTACAAGATAAGGGTAGCCAAATCGTTTCTCAGTCTCCGTGACATCTACAGAGGAAAGAATAGTATCGTTTTCGGCATCGACTATTCGTGCTTCTTTCAAGGCAACGCCCTCTTTCAATGCGATGTCCAGGACACCCCATCGATCGAGCATTCGTCCCAAATTGGGTCCAATATTGATGCCTGCCCCATAAACATACGGTAAGCTGGAGAAAGAAAGGCAAGCATGGTTGCTTGAGATACCAGCTCCAACTTCGCCCAACGCCGGAGCTGATTCGTAGACAGTGACATCCTTCATTCCTTCAGTTGCGCAAGCCAAGGCAGCTGCCAGGCCGCCCATTCCTTCCATACTAGATGAGTCGATTGATTCTAATTCAGTATTTAGACTTACCTGCTCCAATGATCACTACTTTGAGATCTGTCATGTTGTACTGCTTGTTGATGCTGGACAGGCAGATGTGTCACATTGCTGCCTGTCCCAGGCTATGGGTAAATAATCGGTAAATAATCGGCCAATTTTCTCTCGTCCGAAGCCAATTCCCCAGTCTCTGTCTTTTCGTGCTTTACTATCCCAGTATATCTTTGTCGAACGGCCGATTCATCTTCAAAAGCCAAGGATTGGCCGAAGAAGAGTCTGCTGCAATTCTTGCTCCTCCAAACCTATTCACGTGGGCTTTGGTGTGGACCTGAAATCTCAAGCAACGCTCTGTATTTGTAGCGGATCAAGAATAGTGCAAGGCCTTTACCGATATGACAAGTTCTGCCTATCCCTTCTGGCTTGGGTGAGTGATATGCGTTTAACGTCTAAGCTGTTGATATTGATTCGCTTGCAGTGGCCTGTCAGCTTCTATGGCTTCATGCATCAGTCAGTCCGACCAGTAAGTTCGTGAAGCGAGCTGACATCTTCTTCAGCTCATCCAGCGGATCAAACAAAATATCGTATGCAAGTGATGGAAACTCGAACTTCAATGGGCAAAGCACTTAAACATTTTGCAACTCGAGATGGTTCGTAGCATCGAGCAATTGGTTTGACTTGCCATGCTAATCTATACTCTTCTCGCAGGTATACCTAGTCTATGGACAGGCGTTTCGGCTTCTATCCTTCGTCAATCTACCTATTCTACTGCTCGTTTCGCTCTTTATGGCTGGGCAATATCACAAGCTACTCGCAAAGGAGATGCCAAAGTACCTTTTGGAACAGTAGTGTTGTGTGCTGGAGCAGCGGGTGCGGCAGCAGGTCTTATTGGTAATCCTTGCGAGGTGAACTCAATACATCTGTTATATGAAGAAGCGCTCATAGAAAGGTTCGATACTAGGTCGTGCTCGTGCGGATGTGTGCAGATGGAGCGAAACCGGCAACAGCTCAATACAAATACTCAAACGCTTTTGATGGCCTGTACAAAGTTTTGAGTCGAGAAGGTTTGGCCGCAATGTATCGTGGATTGCTGCCTAATGTCGTGAGGAGCGCATTGATGAGTAAATCTTCCCTGTGACACCCATGCGAGACACTGCTCATTTTGCCTTCAGATGTCTCTCAAATCGCTACTTATCAAGTAAGACGATCGCTTGAAAGCGGTATACAGGTCTTTGATTCAGCTTTGTGTGCTTCTCAGGTATCGAAAAGTCTCATCCTTAAACACGTTGCATCGAAAGATGGAGTTCCAGTCCATCTAGGAGCTAGCATTCTGTCTGGAACAGTTGCTACTACCGTGTGCGCACCAGCAGATGTGCTCAAGTCAAGAATCCAGTCGGCTTCTGGTAATCAGGTAAGTTTGTGCCTTCATACGCAGACTCAAGTTGACTTTCATCAAAGGGGATCATGGATGTGATACGAACATCTCTGAAAGCGGAGGGACCTGGTTTCCTCTTCCGAGGTTGGGTGCCAGCTTGGCTGAGATTGGGGTAAGTTTTGTTTGACTAGCGCCCTCAATACGAAATCTGACATGATTTTATAGACCAAACACTGTCTTGATGTTCGTCTTCATGGAACAGCTTCAAAAGGGTGTAGAGTCAGTCTTCTCTATCTCTGGCCTGATACTGGTTATGACTAATACCTGTTCCAGTCTTTGGCGCAATCGACAAATGCAGACTGCTATTGTTCCTGCAAGGGTGGATTCTATTCAGGAGAAGAAGGTGATGGCATAATAGGGCATTGGATCTGTGGTTGTCATTTTATACACTTTGTACTGCTGTACTTGGGCTTGTCGATAGTTGTGCATAACATGATTTCTATGCACATCGGCCAAAGATTTCACGTTTGTACTGAGCCTCGCCATGACAAGAAACAAATAGCAGGAAGTCAGCTGATCGAAAGAAGTAGGAGGGAATCAATGAATTAGAGAAAAGGAGATAACTAGATTTGGTCAAGAATAGCGCATTGAAGTGTGTCAACCAAGTCAAATAAAATTTCAACAAACTATCATTTCAAGCAAGCAAACATACTGATACAAACACCGCTCTCTTTCCCCTGAATCAGAAGAACAGCTTAATCCAAGAAACCATCAGGTGTAGCCTGTGCATTTGTATTCAGCAATCTTATCACTGGCCCAGGAAGAGAAAGCTTACAGGTCCCCAAACTGCTAGAGCTTCGTCGGAAGCTGGTAATCTGCCAGAAGGATTCTTGTGGTTGACTTGATCTGAATCGGCGCTGCATTGTTATGTTAGAACAAGCTACCGAGGAGCAAGAAGCAAAAGCTTACTAGTGTTCAATCATGAATTTGCCCTCAGGTTGGAACCTATCAATCAACTAAATCAGCGCTTTCTTGGAAATCCTTCACGAATAGTGATTTACCAGTAGTCGAACACTTGGGAACCGAGAATATCTGTAAACTTTGATATTAGAGTAAGCTCAAAGAAGGACAAGATATCGACATACGTCTGCCTACACCCCAGCACGGAGTGTAACCCTTGCTTTCAAGCCATTGATGACCAATCTAAACTCGCAACTTTAGCTCCAATAATACTTCAATGGAGGAAAGAAGCTGACCATTTGAGTGTCATAGTCTTGAACTTCGAAAGAGCAATGATGAACACCAGTACGCTTGCTGTTCTCGGAAAAGAAGAAAGCGTGGTGATCGACGAAAGTTTCGCCTAGATCGAAATGAAGGAAAGCTGCTACATCTGTGTCATCTGGAGTGTGTAGAATACTAACCACCAAAAGGAGCAACATTAGGCCAGTTCGACAAGATCAAAAGGCATAACATACTCTGAAGGAGTGAGGGTGAAGTGAGACATGTAGAAGTCAAGGGTTCTCTTGTAGTTTGATACTAGAAGACCGAAATGACCAAGCTTGTGAACTACGGCAGGTTGGGCTTCGAATCTGTATAATCGCCTTCTCAACATAATAATATTGAACGAAGTCAGCACAACACACCTCAAGAACTCTCCCTTTCTTGGCTTCGCAAGAGGGAAGTTGTTGATGCGAGTAAGACCAGGGTCACGATCTTCTCTTTCTTCAATACCGTGAACGAGATGGAAAGGTAGACCATCAGGATCAGTAGCAGAAACCATTTCACCTCCACCTGGACCATCAAGCTTGAATGGACCTTTAGCGTTTGGTAGAGTCTTTGCTGCCTTTTCCAAATCTTCTCTTGAACCAGCTAAGAAGACACCACCTTGATATTCTGGTTCATCGGTCTTTGTTGCGACGTAAACGTATTGATCAACACCAGATCCAGCGAACCATCGAGTTGTCCCATCGTCTTTGACGACTTCCATACCAAAGTCTTTCCTGTCATAGACATTAGCTACATTGGAATGATTGCCATCCGGAGTTTTACAGGAATGTCGTAGTTAGTTCAAGGTCCTTGTGCCCATAACGCATATGCGAGCAGCGCAGCTGTAGACGACAAATAAGAAGTGAGATCAGCGAAAGCTTGAAGTCGCTCGAAGCGGGTACTGACAATGCGGATTCTGTCATCTTTCTGGATTGCCATTGCTTCTAGCTTCTATGTGAATGAGCTGTAGTAAAGTGCTGGTGTTCAGTTTACAGGTCACTGAGAAAGCGGATCCCTTTACTCACAATTGGTAATGCGAGGGATTGTTCTTCAACAACGATGTATATGCCTGAGGCTTGATAGCAGACAGTGATGAAGTGCAAGGGAGTAGTGGTGCTGCAGGACAAGAGTGTGGAGTCGAGGCTGCCATCCCTCGGTCGGCATTTTCGGTCCTTTTATTCTTCCGAGCTTTATCGCTGTGAATGTCAACCTTGGCCTCTTTCATCTCTCGCTACTGATAAAAATGACTTGGTCACGCATTCTCCGTTTTGTTGCTGAAGAAGATGGCCAAACTTACTTGGGTCAACCGGTGGATGCCAAATTGGATGTAGGCAAAGCTTTCGCTGCGGGAGACAAAGTAAAGGTCAATGTCATCAAGAGCGATATCTTTGATGCAAAGGCAGAGGTCTCATCAGATGAAAAGACTGTCAAAGAGGTTAGCTGGATTCCCGACATTGCGGCTGAGCTTGGCTGACACAAATCTTTGGATAGCTTCTATGTCCTCTTACTAGGCAGCAAGTGTCAGTTATACGCTGTCTAGGCCTTAATTACCAGAAACATCAAGTATGGGCTGCCTTTGGATGTGCTCGCGTGTACTGATACCTCTTCCTTGTTTAGGTAGAATCTGGTTATCCAAGACCAAATGAACCTCTCCTCTTCCTCAAACCTAGAACTTCACTCTGCGGCCCTGGTCACTTAGTCATGCCTAAAGCAGTAGAAGATCAGCTGGATTTCGAGACTGAGTACGTACTTTTAGAAATCCTTAGGGACTATGCTGATCGGTATATATAGGTTGGCAGTGATAATAGGCAAAGACGCTCGCGATGTGAAAGAAGCAGATGCATTCCAATATGTATTAGGGTGAGTCAATAACCTCTGATTACCTAATGTAAAACTGGCTAACATATAAATTTTAGCTACGCAAGTGCAAATGACTTGAGTGCAAGAAAATTCCAGACAGCAGTGAGTTGAATTGGTGGATTCTTTAGCATCGCAGACTAACAGTCCTTTTCTGCCTAGAACTCTCAAATCTGCTTCGGCAAAGGCTTCGACAATGCTTGCCCAATAGGTAAGCTGCCTTCTATAACGTTAGTCTAATCTTTAATCAAGACTATTCAACTTACAGGACCAGTCATTGTCTCTACTCGCGAGATCAAGGATCCTCAAGGTCTGGATTTCGAAGGTCGCATGGATGGCAAACCGCAACAAGCGGATAGTACAGAGTAAGCTGTTCGAATAGTAACGCGTTTTGAGATGATTTCTGATCACACCACAATGAATAGCGATATGATCTTCAAAGTAGCTGAAACTATCGCGCACTGCTCTCAAGGTACAACTCTCGAACAGGGATCTATCATCTTGATGGGAACACCTAAAGGTATGCTGTACTTCCACTAGGTTTATTGCTTAGCTCATTGATCTGGATTGCAGGTGTCGGCTGGTTCCAAAAACCTTTGAACCTCATCAAGGAAGGCAGTAAATTCGAAGTAGAGTTCTCTCATGGGTTAGGCACACTTGTCAATACCTTCTCCTTTGCATAATTCATACTGTCGCGTTCTTGCTCGTGATATTACTTGGAGATGCAACGGACATTTTTTTAACATCCGACGAAACCGCTCGGAAGGTAAATATATTCTTGACTGCCTTGAAGGTGATCACCTATCAACCACTACATACAACTTTGGCTAGCTTGCTCTCCTTCACTTCCTTTGCGGTCATACTTGTTGGATTATTGAACACCATATCAAGCTCGCAAACATGTCTGGGCAATTCGACTGCGATGTGATTGTAGCAGGAGCTGGTTAGCTGGCTTTCTTTGTATACCTGCTTAAGATACAGTGCTTAATGCCTGTCGATCAGGTCCTGTTGGATTATTGACTTCGCTTCGTTTGGCGAACGAAGGTTAGCTGCACCGTTTACTTGGCCTTACAATGCTGATGAGATTCTTACAGGTCTATCTGTTACTCTGTATGTTTGCTTGACGTCGAAAAGCAGCTCAGAATCTCATGACTTCGAGAAAGCTTGGAAGCTCTACCAGAAATCGTCGATTCACCTAGAGCAGCTGTCTATCGTGGTCCAGCATTATTAGAATTGGTAGCAGCTGGAGTGATCAAAGATGTGAAAGAAAGAGGTATCAAGACTACCGATTTGTCTTGGAGAAGAGTCGGAGCTGTTAAAGATAAAGATGGGAAAGAAATCTTCCCTGCTCATTCTGTGTCAGTTTTCTAGGCTATGCACACAGACAAGTGGTTTGGTTCTGATGTAATGAATATAGCATTACAAAACTTGACAGCAAAGACTTGTGAGCTTTTTACTTGATTATCCTTCTAGAAGTACTGATCACACACACAGCTATCCTGAAGGCAATGAGAATGAATGCATTACTTTTGGTCAATATGCTCTGTCTGAAGTCCTGAGGGAACATCTAGCCAAATTACCAAACTTCAAGATGCATTTCTCTACACCTGTTACCGCTATTGAACAAGATTCCGAGAGTATCACTGTTAGTTCAAATGACAAGAAGTTCAGAGCGCGATACATGGTTGCCTGTGATGGTGGACGAAGTGCATGTCGGAAGCTGCTTGGCACAAAGTTTGAAGGTAAGATGCATGATTTTGCAGAAGACCAGCTCGCTGACTTGCTTGATAGGCTATACATTCCCCTACCCTGTGGTAGCAAACAAGTATGTCAAGACCTTCTGCGCGATGGTAGCTTCCTGAACCATTTCTTCTTGCGTCCAGTGTGTACTATCCTTTCATGGAGCATGGCTTTGGAAACTGTGAGTGTCACGTCTGTGCGAAACAATGAATAATGTCTAATTGGTCACCTGCCAGGTCAATGTATGTTTAAAACTCAATCATTCATCACTGGCCTAATTGCTAATGATTGCTAAAGACTTCGTGGACGAAGATCACTGGGCGCTCATTGCTAGATTAGACGCTAAAGGCATGTGGCGAGTAAGCTGTAGGTGTCTTTCAGCTCGAGAAGTAAGACATTCCTGACCGAAAATATAGATGGGGAGAAAGAAGGCATGACTGAAGAGCAATTACACGACCCTAAGCGAGTGCACGAGAAGTTTGAAGCTCTCTTCCCTGGCCCAAGACCACTCAAGTACGACTGCATCTCTACCCGATCCTATCTGATGCATCAGAGATGTGCGGATAAGTTCAGGGTCGGCCGAGCATTGCTTGCTGGTGATGCGGCGAGATTGAACAACCCTTTCGGAGGTCTTGGATTGACTGGCGGTATTCTCGATGGCGGGGCTGCTGCTGAAGCGATCATTGCGGTTCTTCAAGATGGCGAACCCGAAAGCATTCTTGATCGGTACTCAGAGATCAGGAGAGCAATCTTCTTGAATTACAACAACAAGTGGTGCGTCGAAGCTTTACACTTGTGGTTTCGGCTCTTACTTTCCGTCTTTTAGGTCGATTGATAATGTCAAAACTCTTATGGAAACAGATCCAGCTACAGCTCAAGATCACCCAATGTTCAAAGCGCTCAATAATCAAACGTTAGAAGAGGCGAAAGCAGCGTTCTATGATGATCATGTTATTCGACACTCAATGATTCGAGAATATACTCAACCTGACAAGAAAGCAATGCGAGAAGAGAAGCAGAAGAAGGCTCTTGAAGGTTTCACTGTCGTCGAATATCCTCTCAAGGTGGTATCATAGGGATCGGGCCTTACATTGTAATTTTCGTGTTGGATTGCATTTCTGTTTTCATACGGTCAACCATGCCTATCTTTGCTCTGGAGATTGAAGCAGAACGATCTTGACCAAACTATCACGTCGCTGCACGCTCTCAGAATTGCTTGTGTCCGCTTAAGATCTTTTGCCATCCCGACATGTCCCTCCGCTATGCGAATTGAGCGACCTGTTGTCTTGCCCTGCTACTGTTTCATCGATAGTGTCATCTGCATATAGCAATCATGCCCACAGAAACTGAAGCTTGGGTTGTCTTCGAAGCTGGAGGCCCGTTTCAACTCGAGCAAGTCATTCTGGATGATCCATTGGATGATGAAGTGCTTGTGGAGTGAGCGCTCTGCATATGGATACTTGCTTGAGCTGATTCCCTAGCAGAATGGTAGCATCTGGCGTCTGCGTGAGTTTCGGTTTAAGTTGTATCTACTCATTGCTGATGTTCAAACAGCACACGGATCTGTCGTGCGCTAAAGGTGTACTTCCTGGTTGTACATATCCTGTGATCTTGGGTTCGGATCCATTCTTTCCGCTTCATGAATTGGAGCTCAAAATGTCGACAACTCCAGGTCATGAAGGCAGTGGAAAGGTCATCAAATGCGGCTCAAAAGTTACTTCAGTGTGAGAGCTGCTCCTCTCTCTCTCTCTTGACCAAGTCTGAGCAGGGAGACAGATCTCCTGGCGATTCAGTTCTCTTGAGTTTCGCCTATTGCAACTCCTGCCCTAGCTGCAAAGCGAAAGATGTCGTATCATGCGATACCTGGGTTCAGGCGAGTCACAGCTTTTTTGGTTTTGGTCTTCCTCTTATATGCAGAACAGCTCAATTTCCTCAAGCATCGGTTAGACGGCTCAAGTGAGGTTGGGACACTGAAAGATGGCAAACGAGTTCAAGGAAGCTTCTTTGGTCAATCTAGGTCAGTCGTGGCTTGGGAAGACGTGACGAGTAGCTCATTAAAGTACGCAGTTTCGGGAAGCATGCGCTTGTTCGAGAAACTTCAGTAAGTCAGAAAGACTTTTATAGAAGCTGGCTGATGTTATTGAAGTGTGTCAAAGTGGCTCAAGGGACAGATCTAGAAATGTTAGCTTCTCTAGGATGTAGTTCGCAAACCGGAGCAGGTAGTCGTCATTGCTTGTAATGTTCGCAATAGCTGACACGCGATTTAGGGAGTGTTCTTAATATAGCTAAGCCTAAAGAGGAGCAAAGCATCTTGATCGGAGGTTTAGGAGGAGTAGGTAAGCGGTCCTCGACTCGATTGCATCTGATAAGAACTAATATTCATGGGTGCGATAGGTTATGCTGCGCTCTTCGCAGCTGCTTCTTTGAACGTGAAGACTATCATTGCGGTGGATCTGATTGATAGCAGGCTTGTGAGCTGTACGCGCTGTGCACAGAATCATTATTGATTCTTGCTCTAGGCAAAGGCGAAAGAGCATGGTGCTACTCATCTTATCAATGCTAGAGAAGTTGATACAATTGAAGAAGTGATGAAGATCACCAACGGAAGAGGCGTAGATTTCGCTATTGAAGCTACTGGAGTTGCAAGAGCCGCGAAAGCCGCATTCTTTAGTCTTGGCAAGAGAGGAAAGATGGTCGGTCTTCCGTCCGAGTATGATCTTCCCAATTAATCGATGCTAAAAGGTACAAATTGGTGACAACGCTGCTGGTGAACTCAGTCTGTAAGTAATCAGTATCTCTGCTTTCTGATCTATTTGTGAATGGGAGATATTAGGCCTCTGGGCGGCTTCCTCTCACACTTGCGGACGATCGTTGGCTGTGCCGAAGGAGATTCATATACTCCTGAATTCATACCGAAGCTAGTTCAAATGAACAAGGATGGCAAGGTAGTCTGCTCTTCGATCGCTTCGATATACGCTGATTCGTATGCATAGTTCCCTATCGAAGCCATATCGAAGAAATACAGCTGGCGAGATCTTCCTGCAGGTATTACAGATCTTTCCTTTATGAGAGTCACTAGCTGACCTTCTACTGACAGCCGAGAATGACATGCACCACGGAACCACAATCAAGCCAATCCTTATCTTCGCCAAAGAGCAGTAGAAGTCGCTGCGCAGTAGATCTCTATAAATTGATACTAAACCGATTTTATGCTCAACCTGTAACCGGATCCTTGTTATTGCATTGTAGTGAATACAACAGTGACAAATTAGTACTGTGTATGCATCCTAGCCTGCCTCCCATGATAATGCTACTATCTCCAGATGACCGGGAGCCAGGCAATTCCCCGCACATACGAGCCTGGAACAATGCCGAACTCTCTTCAGCTGATACAGGCAAGTAACAGACATGCTACTCTGATACAATTATGTCTACGAGTGACGAGACGATCCCTGTGGTCGCCAATGTGGGCAAGAACGGCGAGAAGAAACAAGCTGCTTGCCTCGCATGCAGACGAAGCAAGCTCCGCTGTGTCAAGGACACCGAAGACGCCCTTGTCTGCACAAGATGCAAGTCCTTGGCTTTGGAATGTGTGATACCAGAATACAGAGGTGAGCCCATCCAGCATCCCTTTCCTGTCCGTGTCTGCTCTGCATGTCCTTGTTGTTCCGATTTTCCATTCGGATGTGCTTCGTACTGCTGCATCCAAGTCCGCTTGTCGTGATGGTTTGGAAGCATGTCATAGGCTCTCCCGCGAACACGCCCATCGGTCTTTAGGTCGGAAGTTGTTAAATGCCCTGCACTGGGCTATTTTTCATCATCATAAGCCTATCCTAGCTTATTGTTTGCATGCTAATGTACTTATCGATACAGTTGGTCGTCACAAGGGAACGAAGAACAAATATACAGGTCTAGAGAAGTCAGTAAGACATCTAGAGCAAGCGTTGGAAAGCGGAACTTCTGGTTCAGTTTGCGATCCTTCACGACTCAAGAGCTTGCTACAAGAGGCCAGTCAAAAGCTCAACCTGAAAAGGAAGAGGGAAGATCCTGATCCTGGAGAACATCGGATATTAGAAATGCATCGTCAACCTTCTTTCTCTACCGATGGTCAGGCAAATCAAACTTACCAAGCAAATCTCTATGCTCAACAAATGAATATGCAAAGTACTTCTAGTAATTCAAATCTCTTTCAAAGCAATGCCCCTTTACCTTCCCCCGGATTCGCTTCTAATCATTTCTCGCCCACTGGCGATCTCTTTCAGCCAAATCAGTTCCACAGTCAAGCATTCGCTTCCCTCGTTGGCCAATCTTTCCCCATTCCCGCTCCTGCAGCTCCAAGCCGGTCCCCGATGAACACTTCGCAGAAGTCTTTGCCTGCTGGCAATTCCTCTTTCGATTTTGCCAACGCGCCCAATCCCCAGCATCGTAAACGCCTGTCTCTCGGCCAAAACGATCCGCTTCAGCCTCAAACGTCGTTCTCACCTTTCGGATCTGCTCAAAGCCTCGATGCCTCTTCTCCAGCCGGATCGGCTACAACTATAGAGCAAGTACAGAACGCTGAAAATCCCTTGGGTCTGTTAGCATCGGTGTCCGAGCGTGTCGACATGCAGCCTTTTAGCTCTTCAGAATTCAGCTCATTACCGTCGGGCCTGCAGAAGGGTCGCTTCTTCGGCTCGAAAGCTTTCCGACTAGACAACACACCTGAATTGGATCCGATAGCTCTTGGCCTGGTCACATACGATGAAGCTAATCTCCTTGTCAACACTTTTCATTCCTCTTTGTCTCATACTCGATGGGGACTGACCAGCTCAATTCACACGACCGACTTCATTCGCTCAAGATCGAGTCTTCTTCTTACTGGCGTCATGCTAGGAGCCTCCAAATTTCTAGACAACCATGAAGCGATTAACAAACGCTTACAAAGTCATTTGGCATTAGTCATTCGAGCGATATTTGAACAAGGCTACAAATCTATTGAGATCGTACTCGGTTTTCTTGTATGTATTCCGTGGCAGTCTCCGGGTGATAATGTGACAGGCAAGTCTGCCCTCATCGAGCAAAGCTTCCAGCTAACTCAGGAAATAGAGGATCCTACCTCTCACTACATTGCTATGGCAATGAATATCGCCTTAGATTTATCGTTGGATCGCAAGATCTCGGATGAGAAAACACAGAAGCCAAGTTTTGGGCATCTGTCTATTCTTTCGCCTCGCAATGCTCTGAATATTGTAGGTTGAATACTCTTGTATCATAGCAACCAGCTAAGTAATCATAGGATGGCTTTCCCGAAGTACATCCTGACTGTTGGTATGGAAGGCAATTACTCAGAGCAAGAGAAAGAGCTTTTCTATCATTATATGTGCTGGATCGTGGTTTTGCTTTAGCAAGAGGTCGACCATCGATGGTTCCAATCACTGCTGCTGTGGTTGCTTGCGATAAATGGCATGAAAGTCCTGATGCAGATCCTTCCGATGCTTCGATAGCTGGTGCGACAGTTCTCAGAAGAGATATGGATCAAGTCATAGAGAAGGTCAAGCTCCTCAGTGATCAGAGTACAGCGGAAAACGAATCAGGTCAACGTATACGCGAAGAAGTGGATGGCTATTTCAATTCTTGGCATCAGAATTGGGATCAAGCTATCATGAAAGGGCAGAGTGGCTTTCCTCCTTATCTCGACATTCTCATACAACATGTAGGTTAAGATAGCTGCTAGCTTTAAAGGAAATCCGCTAATTTCGCTACCAGACAAAGCTTTCCATATATGGCGCCGTGGTAAATTACATGAATGCCTCCCTCGAAGTCTCCAGCAACCTCGGCAATTGGGGCTTATCTGCAGCACTCAATGTCATGAGGGCTGCAGTACAAGGCGAAGACAAGCTGAAGTCAATGCCAAACAACTGGTAAGCTCGTTCTTGTGACCCGATCACAACCTCTTAATTTCAAGTAGTGCTGTCATGGTCTCTTATGCTGTCTGCTTTGTATTGGGGATCTATGCAAAACCGTCCTCTTTTGGCTCCACCATCGAACCGAAAGTCAGGATTTTGATTGGTCAAGTCATTGATATGCTTGTTCGGATCGGTTCTGTCACACCGCATCGGCGTGGGATGTCAGCTGTATATGGCAAATCTCTGAAGGTATGTCATCACGACCTGTCTTGCTTCAGCGCTAACCCGAGACCGAGTAGGAAGCTGTTGCTCGAGTTCCTTTCATGGGAACACCTTTGCCAGAAAAGCAAACGGCTCTCGATACTCAAGAGAAAGAAATTAATACAGCAACTGGATTGGACATCCCTATGTTCTCTAATATGACAGATCTTCAATTGTCCACTGAAGTTGGTCTGTCGCATCCCTCCATCGATCTCGAAGCTTTCAACAGCGGCTCAGAATGGATGTCTTGGATTACTAGCGCGCCCTAAACAGGATTTCAACACTTCACTTGTATAGCATGGGCTTAGGGGAGCATTATGTAATGCGTGTGAGATATGTAGATGTAACATTCGAACTTTTCTTCTTCGACCATTATCGTTCTCGCTCTCCGCTGTGCCTCGGAACTGTAGCTGGAAACAGCATCTCGGATAAAGTTCGAGTTGCAGCCTTCGCGTCGAATATTGGCATGAATAAATTTGTTTCCTCAAGTGCACTCTATGAGATCCGTATCATGATAACACCTCTCTTCCCTCCCTTTTCTTTCCCCTTGATCGTGGTGTGCCAAAGTGTCGGCCATTGTTTGGCTGATTTGTTTCACCGGTGCTCAACCTTGGCTTGACCTATCAACTCTTCTGCATACCGCCAATACTACTAACTGCTCTTCAATATGAGCTCTCCTTTGTTCGCCGTGGATCTGACTCCCTCATTCTTCCTTGTCACAGTTCCCCTCGCTTCAATCGCTGTGCGTTTTCGCTTACCCCGCTTTGCATACTTAATTCTCATCGGCAATTCTGACAGGCCTATGCAGCCTATTCCATCTATGTAGCATTCTTTGGAGCTGTGTCTCATGTTCCTGGACCAATTCTCTGCAAGTTTACCGGTTTGGTGGATGCATATCAAACTTTGGTTGCGGGAAAGAGATCAATGTGGATTCACGAAGTTCACGCGCGATACGGTCGGTCAAATGCTGCTGCCGTATTGCTTTGAAACTAATGCAGCGATTTGCTTTAGGTCCCGTGGTTCGCATTTCACCAAATCTCGTCTCTATCAACGATTCGACCGCTCTCAAATCTGTCTACGGAGGC
This sequence comes from Kondoa subrosea, assembly GCA_039545335.1. Taxonomy (NCBI): domain Eukaryota; kingdom Fungi; phylum Basidiomycota; class Agaricostilbomycetes; order Agaricostilbales; family Kondoaceae; genus Kondoa; species Kondoa subrosea. The sequence continues at coordinate 1,077,869 of BCIN01000008.1, forward strand.
AAATTCCCCAAGAGTGAACCTCGCTATTTCGGAAAACACATGGATGGAACAGAGGTGAGCAGCTTTCTTGTTCGGAGATTCGCACAAGCTAAGATCTGCCTTCAGCACATGTTGATTATGAACACGTACGCTCCTGTCGTTACGCAGTGTATTGTTGCACAAAGACTTATGTATCACTGCAGACACGAAAAATTCCGAACTCGTCGCAATATCCTGCTTCCTCTGTTCCAGCGCAGCAACTTAGAATCGTTTGAGCCTGATCTTCAGATGTACACTCAGATCTTCCTTGAACAAATCGAAAAAGAGCAGAAGGAAGAAGGGAGTGCTGATGTATTCCGCTGGTTCCGTTTGGTGGCTTTCGATATCATTTGCTCGCTCGCTTATGGTGTAGACATGGGCATGACTAAAGATGGCAAGAAGTATGTACTGCCTTCTTTATGTCGACCTTGGATCTGATTCACTGGTCGCAGAAATCGATTGGTTGAGCTTATGGAACAAGTCTACGTCTATTGTTGGTCATCTTCTCGTTCTCGCACTATCCAGTGTTGACTGGTCTTGCCTTGTAGTCACCCTCAAAGACTTCGTTCGCGGAATCATCCCAATTGCTGAAAGTGGCATATCGTCGAAGCTCAAAGACATCAGCATGGCCGAAAAGAAATTCGTTGCTTACGGAGAGAAGTTGTACTCAGAAGGCCTCGAGCAGGGTCGCTATGGTCATGAAGATGGAGGCAAGACCAACTTACTCGACTCTTTGCACAGAGCCTCTGAAGTTGATAAATCAATCACAAGAAAACACGTCGCAACTGAAGCTGGTGCCATTCTCATCGCTGGATCGTACGTTCACCTGGTCTTCCTTTTATATGTGTCTTACCACGAGGATGTAGAGACACCACTTCCACCGCTATGACTTGTGAGCCCTTCGCGCCGGCTTGTATCTGGCGCATTTGAACTGACTTCGGTAATAGATGCATCTTGGGAACTCGCACGCAACCCGGCATTACAGCATAAGCTCAGAGAAGAACTCAAGACAGTGTCAGATGTCCTCAGCTTCCCAACAGGCAAAGCTCTCGAGTCCCTTCCCTTGTTCAATGGTTTCCTTAAGGAAGTACTTCGTTTATGGCCAACCCGTATGTTTTCTCCATCTTCTTCCGATTGTGCTGATTCCTCTTCACAGTCCCTGGTCCTCTGGAACGTCGAGTACCGGAAGGTGGTACAACACTCGCTGGTATCTCACTCCCTCACAACACGGAAGTCACAATGTAGGATCCAATCAAGAGTTCGATTTTTAAAGCTAATGCATCGAATCAGGCAAGCTTACGACATTCATCGCGATGCAGCCACCTTCCCTGATCCGCTAGCACTCAAGCCAGAGCGATGGTTGAAAGAAACATCTGCAATGAAAGAGAATTTCATTCCGTTAGTCAATTTTTGACGTCGAATATGATTGGAGTGACTGATTCGTCGTCTATTTAGCTTCTCATACGGACCTAGGAATTGCGTAAGTTTCCATTCACTCATCTACATGAGCTAGGCTCATTTCTCACTCCAGGTTGGCATGAATCTCGCCTGGATCGAAATCAGAACTCTCATGGGCGCCATTATCCGCCGATATGACATAACCCTCGACCCAAAGACAACAGAGCAGTCAATGTATCGTGAGTTTCCATTGGTCTGCATACATTTACCTCTCTTACTAATGTTTGCAGCTGTCGAGCACTTCTTCGTTGTGCCAAAAGCTATGGGTGAGTGCGCCGATTCTAATGAGGTTCATACTCATCCCCACTTTCAGAATGCCGATTGCGCTTCAGGAAGCTTTCCGAGTGAAATTGTGGGATGTCTTGGGATCTATTTGATTATGAACGATTGTAACATCATGTGCTTTCTCTCATTATTCATTGCAGAGTGCTCTATACCTGTACTCTTCTGCTGCGTTTGCTTTCTCCTTGGCTAGAACTGTTCTGCCAAAGGATCCTTCGGAATTCTCAAATCTTGCAGCGATCTTTGTACTTTGGATCCAGCTGTAGCGGTACTCTAAGGTCGTCATCCTCTAACTCTCAGAAAGGTACACCAGCATGTCGAATACGCAAAGGCTATCTTCCTCTCTAGCTATGGCTCAGCATCGCCTGATTGCCCAAAAGCAATGCGCCAATCGAAAGCCTCTGATGCCTTCACTGCAGCATCTCCTCGTCTTCCTTTCTCTGTTAGCTGCACCGAAATGGCTCGAGAAGCGTCACAAGATCTCTGCTCTGTCGTATCTTCCTGTCCTTCTCTACGCGGCGCGATTCATCTATGCAGAAGCTTTACGGCATGTACGACTCCAACGACCTCCGCCTGGTCCTGCTTTGTCTTCGCTCACCGGTACAATTCAACGAATACGAATGCATTTGGGTTTAGATAGAAATGCTTTGGTCTATCTTCCACGAGATCGAAAGCCAAAACCTGCATTGCTGCTGGCCTTCCATGGAAGCTTGGAATCTGGAGAGTCAGTTGCTCATATCTCCTCGTAATAAAATCAACAGCTCATCTGCTGTAGTATCTTCCGATGTTCGACGACCGGATGCAGATTGGACCAATTAGCGGATGAGCGAGGCTTCATTGTAGCTTATCCAGATGGTACGTTATGCATTGTTCAACTATTATCAGAGGACTGAAAAAAATACTCAGGCGTAAAGGGCAATTGGAATGTAGATGGTCAATTACCTTGTTGTGCGAGACTCAATTTTGAATAGGACGGAAGACAAGGAGGAGCGTATCTTGCGAAAGAGCTCAACATCAACGACGTAAACTTCGTTAAACAGCTGATAACGAGAATCGATGAAGAGATAGGCATCGATAGTGAAAATGTCTTTGTGATTGGCTTCAGCAAGTTAGTAGCTAGAATGCAGGCTTTTTGAAGCTGTGCTCATGCGATTTTAGTGGTGGTCACTTCTGCCTTCGATTGCTGGCCGAACTCGGTTCACCTACTATCAGAGCAGGAGCATCTATAGGCGCCAATCTTGTTCCGGAACAAAGCTCTGTTGTTGACTACTCGATCAGCGATACGAGCTCAGATCCTTTCCCTGTCGTTCTCCTGAACGGCACCAAGGATCCAATCATACCATATGCAGGAGGTGAAGGAGCCCTTTGGACTGCTCCATTTGGTCTTTATCAATACGGCAAGCGGGGTGTGCACCTTAGTTGCAAAGCTACTGCTCTGAGATTGGCGAAACGATGGGTTGATCAAGAGGAGATCAAGATCAATCCTTCTAGTACAGAAACAATGGAAGTCATAGATCTGTCAAATGGAGATGGGAAACTTCTAGTACGCTCTATTGGGCTTAAAGGAGAAGGTCACGTATGTTTGTGCTTCGGCCGTTTTGCACACTGAAGCTGATCAAACTCGACACAGCGTGTATCTCACATAGCCCCTTACGACTCTTGTCCTTCGGCATATGGTCCGCGCAAGACAAATCTAGATGCATGTGCGGAAATCCTCAAGTTCTTCGATGAGATTGCTCCAGGAAGTTTGTAACAAAGTAATTTAATGATTGTAGCTTCATGTGCTTGCTGTTAGTCATTGTAGGGTGTGCTTTGACTGCATTTCTGCTGTTGCGCTCGCTTCTCGACTGGCTAGAATCGTGTCACTGAATGAAAAGATATGGAATGCATAGTTTATTAATGATGACCCAATACTCAAGAGATATACAGTGAAATAGGGTATAATGAGCAATCATGATGAGTTCCGGCGCTTCGGGGCAGAAATCCCAATCTCCTTCTCTACTCGTTGCTTTTTGCTGTTAAGTTGCGTGTTTCTCTTTCAGTTCTTTGGTGAGTTCACTCCAAGCACTTCCGCTAACTCGTTTCGGCAGCTTCAACGTTTGCGGGACTTTGGCCTGATGCAGAAAATCAGCCAAAGCTAGACTCACAGGATGATAAGACATGCTCTAGCGATACCTCCAGGTCGGATCTGCTCGAGCGTTTCTCTCCATGCATCGGTTTCGACTCCTTTTTCTCGCCTTGACAGTCGGGCAGCTAGAAAAGGCTGCATCAGTCGACTTGCTGCGGTATAGCAACCTTACGTACGCGGGTTATCGGTCATGAGATAATCATAGAGCAGCTTCTGCACCGCAGCAGGCCACTCGGAGAAAGCAGGCTGAAATTCGACCAGATTTTCTTCCTCTTTCTTTTGGCGACGGAGAAGGTTACGAACGACATAGCGTTGCCACTAATACATATCTTCATCAGCATAGTGAAGAAGAAGATTTGCATAAGTAGATGACTTGCTCTCCATAATCGCATTTGACCTGCTCGATCATCAGTTTGGCAAACAATACTAGCCTGTTAGACTCACGTTGACGATCGAGGTGCGTGAGAACTCCGAAGTTCCAGCTTCGTAAGGTATTCCCTCCACTGCTTTGTTTGTCATGCAGATCGCAAACGAGTCTCCAGCTATTTGCATAGGGTAAGATACAATCCAACATTTGGGAAAAGAGCGACATACGAATAGGCATAGCTGTGATCATTCATGAGCATGTGTGATCATATGAAGGCCTTACAATACTCACAGAAGCAGCTCCTCTTCAAGGAATCGAAATAGGAACACTCGAGTAGTTCATCTCCCTGCGATTCTGCGAAGTATCTTGAATATCTGTGTTAACGTCGACGTCGAGATGATCCTACCATCTCGCCAAACTAGTCGAACTCGCTCAACATCCTGCCAGTTATGCAGTAAGACAGTTCCATGACGCAGCAATGACTACAACGCACAGTTGATACACCTTTGTTTCCGTCTGTTTCAAAAGGAAACGCGTCGAGCAAAGCCTCGAGTTCGGCAAGAGCTGAAGACATTCTTGTGTTCCCAGTACGCTTCAATGGAAGAAAGCTAGAGGCACTTGATGACGAAACAGCTGGAGACGAGAGCGCTCTCTCTCTCTGTGTCTAGTACGATTGTGCCAGACAAACAAGAGACACAGATACGGTTGAGAGCGACCAGCCAATTGCAGCCAATTGCAGGACAACCTTCCAAATAATTCGAGCACGCCTGTACATGTTCTTTCGAAACCGAATTCATCAACAGCTGGGCTGCCTCGTGTGGACGCTCAGAGCATTCAAAGATGCAGCAAGAGAGACCTAGACCAGTCTCCATGCATGAAGGGCTGCTGAGAACGACTCAATCGCTCGGACCAGCACCTTCTCTGCCTGACTTCTCGCAAGATCAGGAGCTTGTCGTTCCAGCAACAAGTCAAGAGACTGTCTCTTACTATGCACTACCGCAGGAGAGGACAACTGCAGACTCTTTGAATTCTGTTAGTAATGTAATGTGCTTCGAACAGGTGCAAGCTTGTCGACTTACAAGTGTGCTCAGGAATCTCTTGACTCTCTCAAATCAGCTCAGCATACATTTCTATCAACTCTGAACGATATTGTTCTGAAAGTCGGGCCTGCTCAAACTTTCAGCGCTTCAACCTCCACTTCCATACAAACTCAAGTTCTGTACAATCTCAGATCAGCTGTAGCAAACGTAGCACCTGATACAGAAATGGTCTCTCTGGGCATGAGCACAGAGCAATCTACTTCTTCAGTAGGCGAACTCAATGCGCTGACTGAACGCTTGGCCGGAAGCCTGCAACCTGCGGAAGCCCAACTCATCACAGCATTAGCGGCTCTAGTTAGTTGTCTAGAAAGACTTCTTGAGCTTTCAAGTTCCGCAAAAGATCTTTCGACTATAACAACGCTAAATTCGCTTGCAATAACACCAAATCCCTCATCTTCTCGGCTTGACTCTTCCCAAACCTCATTTGAACAGAAGCAGAACATGTTCATGACCCTTCAGAAGCAAGCTCTGGCTCTTCAAGCTTCAAATCGGCACCGACAGTCCCTTTCACCTGACGGAATACTGGAAGTACGCGAAGCGGAAATATCTCTCCTCTGGTCTCGTATCGACGAATTGCTTGCAAGAATACATACTCTTTCTCAAAATCATCAAACGCCAGAAGCTGGCTTTGAGTTTCGCTATACCAAGTCCAAGGATTACGAACCTTCTATTTCTGAATACTCACTTTCTGATCTCCCTACTTATTCTGATGAACAAATCAATGGTACAGAATCTCTACTACCGCCATCTTATCCGCAAGAGAAATCACCGAGTCGCAGCAGGAATGAAAAGCTACAATACGATCTAGAAAGTCTTTCTGATGCGATTGAAAGACTGCATGCTGTTTCGCCTCAGCTTCATAATCAACGAGTAGCACCAATCTCACCTCAAGACAGAGATAAGATTCGTCAAGGACAATTGACCAAACTTTCTACTGCTATTGAACGATTAAGTAAAGGAAGATTGGAAGATCAGAGAGCTGTTTTACCTATTGTTGAACCGTTGAGCGAAAGAGCAAAGGAGAAGATGAGGTTGCAAGAATTGGATTCGCTTTGGGATTCAATTGGGAAAGCGAATGGAAGAAGTTTGGTTGATCAGAGAGTTGCGCTTGGTGCAAAGAAAGATGGGAAATGGGCTGCGAAAGAGGTGTGTGATATGATCATACTATAATGATTAGAATTGACGATGGTTCTCTCGAACAGACACATATCGATTCCGAAGAAATGGCTCGAAGAGAACATATATTGACAGCTGTTGGTGCAGGTCGAATGAAGCAGCAAGATGCACGATTATCCTCTTCAAACAGTCGCGGTCGTATGCATCGATCCAATTCTATGCCTATGCCATCTGCAAATGAGAGCTGGACTCTCACTCAAGGTACACTTCTCATCTTCTTGCTTTAGAAAGGTATTGAGCGCTGATCAGCTTCTGTACAGAGCTTCAAATGGGTGGCGCAGACTCAGTCAAACCTTGGCACGATCATCGTGAACATCTGGACGGAGTCGGAGCCTGAATGTGAAGCAGATTGGAAAGTCGAAAGATTGGTCGAGAATCGGATATCACTCAACTGTGATGGAAGAATCATAGAGATAGCTCTTCCCGTTGCTATACAACCTCACGAAGAACCGACCATAATTGATCAGTCACAAGGTGTTCAGCTCAAACTCAAGACTATTGCTCGAGATTTATCATCTGAACCTGATCAAGAACCTTTAGATATACGCTTTCTTCAGTCCAATCCACCTTCTTCTTTCTTATGTGCAAATTGTGATCAGCCATTTGTGAAATATGTCGAATCATTACCTGTATATGCTGCACTGCCATCCGAACATTGGGCTGAGCTCATCGATGTCGCATGGATTTGTCATCAAGATCAAGAACTAAACCAGAACATCAAAGACCGGAACGCTGGCTTTTGGCCTGACGAGCGAGATGTTTTTGTCGCATCGAATTATTTTCTCTTCCCAATGTCAGCAGTGCAGAATGTGTCCGCAAACAGAACTAAAGAAGTGAGTTTCGTAAAATCTGCGATTGCCTCAATGTCCTCGTCCCGGACTTCAAAGAAACTCTTCGGTCGACTCTTTTCAGTGCCATGAGAAGCTCTTGCTAGTTTTTCATTACCGCTGTAAACCTTTCACGACTCGATGCGGTGATACAAAAGTCCTATAACGATCCTCAAATGCTTCATTGTTTCTATTCGTAGTGCTTTGATGCAATCCTCTGACTGATCTCTTCGATTGGAGCTCTTGCTCGTAAGGGACTACATGAGAGGAAACATGCTGACGTAATGTTTCTTTTGTGAACAGCCAACGCTTTCTTGGAATGCCTACTGGTTTCCAGCTACATGTACCTCCTGTGAATCTGTCCTTGGTGAAATAGCTATCGATACTACTGGTAAAAATTCCGGCGGCAAAGCTATGCGTGCGCGAAAGTATGCTTTCAAAGCACTGCTTGCAAGCGGGAGGTGAGAAAAGTTGCTGTCCATGTTCAATGGCGCGAGACTTAACTTTGTACAGCTCTTACGCTGTACCGCTCGATAACCATGTCGCGAGCGTAATGCTGGATCTTTCTCGGGCTCATGCCATTCATCGTTTCGTTATTGAAGATGAGGATGCTTCACCAAGGATCTTCGTAGGTCCTGTGTTTGCAGGTAACTAGGACAGAGCTAACTGACTCGATGCAGGTCTGGCTGTTCAATCCTTCCGTAGCAATCACTTCTTCCGCATTCGATGGTTCTACTTCAGCGATGACTGTCTTCTATGCTTCTATAACAAGGTACGTATGTTAAAGGTCACTCGAACGCAGCGCTGATGCACTTTGCAGCGAAAGTGAGGCAATCTTTACTGATGGCGAGCAATTCGAACGGCTCGATTTTCCGTCAACTATTTGCGACAAGCTACTGGCTATTCTAGAAGAATCTTCTACATGGCTACCTCCTTCTCAACGCGTGTTCGGGAAGTATATGAGTGGTTTTTTGCGAAGTATGAAGTAATAAGCGTCGAACAGGAATAGGCAGCGCAGATCTGATATGATTGCTGCGGGAGCAATGTGATACTCTAATCCTTCAACTCATCAGCCACTTGCAGCTCTTGTGTTTTCTTGATTTGCTCTGTTGTTTTGCTCGACCATCATTTGCCGGGTTGACTGCCACCGCTTTGAACGCTTCCTACTTCGAGACTGTACCTACTCGACATTGGATCCACCGATGCCTATCACCGGAGCGGTTGCTCGTGTTCCTCTTGAGCTTGTTAGACAAATTGTCATTGAGGTTGTGAATTCACTTGACGAGCGAGAGGGCAAGCACTTCTTGTGCACGTCGCTCTTGTTGGTCAATAGTATGTCTGGCTTTCATTAAGCTATGCTTGAAACTCAGCGTTTCTCTTGTTTTGCAGAAGATTTCTGTGATTGCTTGTCCTGTTAAGCTTTGGGCATTGGCTAATGCCATTCTCTGCTTGGTTGTAGATGCAGCAAGTCTATCTGAGCTCTACCATACCATTGATGTGTCTGAAGGGAGACAAGAGATCTTGCGAGGACTAGAAGCTGTACTTTAGTCAAAAAGGCTATTTGGGATCTTGGTCTGCGTCTCGAATACGATCATGAGGCAGGAGACTATAAAGGCAATTACACCAATTTTGATCGTGCAGTTCGAGGTGGCCAATTGCGTTGTTGTCGAAGCTTGGATATTCTTCAACTCTTGCCTTGCCTCAAATCGTTGGAGATCCGAATCGAGTATAAAGGATGGGTCGAACGCGGAGAGACCATCATCTACTCTGACTTTCCAAAAATTGAACACCTCACCTTGCCAACATTGGCAAATCTTCGTGGTCTTCCTTTTCTTACTACTCTCAACAACGTCAGCATATGGATGTGGAATTCCGACTTAGAAGAATTGCCAGCTCCTTATTTCTTTTCATGGCTTCGGGAATTGCCTAATCTCTCCAAGCTTCACCTTCACAATACTCTATTAGAAGAATCTCGTGATCGCCGTAATCCACCTTTGGAACTTCCAAGTGTGCACACATTGAAGCTGTCAAATTATGCTATTCATTGGCAAGACGAAGATCACCCTTATAGTGAATATGAGCCTCTTGTTCAATTGATTACCGCGCCTAAGCATCGCATCTCGACGCTCGATATCGATATTCTGGAGGATGAGCTTGTGCCTGGTCTGCAAAACTTGTCTACCCTTATCGTCCGCGTAGGATGGAAGCCCAACGTATTTTCACAAGCGCTTCCTCAACTTCTGATTTGCAAATACCTGACCCTACAATGGTCCTTTTAGGTATTGGAGATTGCGGCACCAGTCCGAAAACATGTTCGAGAACTTACTGGAAGCCCTTAGACTGCCAGATTGTCTTCCCCTACTGGACAAGCTGGTGCTGGCTTTTGATAAGCTAGAGTTACCAGCACAAGTGTTGGATCTTCTGTTGACAGTTCTCGCTTGCCCAATTTCCACTATTTGGTGGTCGAGAACGAACTCCAAAAGGCTGAAATTTGGAGGATCTGTGGATCGACTACGATACACGTCAAGGGATCTAGTTCTTACAAGAAAGGCAATTTCAATCTTGAATACCATATGGGCGATGGACATCCTTGGTTGCAAAGAGAAGGAAATTTTCTCTTTCGTCGACGAGAGGAGGTGAGGTCAGACGTACTTATTCAAGTTGAACCTACTGATTGCCTTACGTCAGTGCCTTGTATGAATCTATGAGCCCTTAGCTCTGCATTTACTCTCTGAATTCTGGTAGAATGCAATTCTCGCTTGCCAAGCTCTTTCATTCAACATCAATCGACTCTTGTCGTGACCCTTGATTCATGTTTCGACTGCTAGGGGTCGCAGAGAGGAGAACTGTTAGATGTATGGAGTGGTCAGAATGAGGAACTATCCCGGATCCAGGTCATGTAAGAGAGCGAAGAGATGTTTATGTAATGAGTCAAGCAATGTTGGAACACGTTTGAAAACCTACTTGATAAAATGGGCTTTGCTATAGGATGTCAAGGTTCCCCTCTCCTCGAAATTAGACTATGACGCATAACATAAGCACTTTGAAGTTCGTGAAATCCAGTTCGGTGCTTAAACAACCGCTTCGCTGCAACCATCGTTACCATAAACAAGATCGATCACCTGACTTTACCTATATCAATCGCTCGCATAATTCTAAAGGCTATCTTTCGTGATTGGAAATGACAGAATCTACTCCATCTGTACAAACTCTGCCTCCAGAAGCTATAGCATTTGCTCATGCCCAGTTCGATCGAGCGCGCAATGGTACATCCGTTATAGTACTGCTAGTCTTTGAAGCTTATGCTTGATCAAAGGCGATGAACTCCTCATGGAATACATCCAGGCTGGTCGTCAGTTTCATTGCTTTGTCACAAGACTAGGCTCACATATATTCAGTGCCTGTTAATATGACGAATGACGCTGGGAACAGTCTGGTATTACTACGATCTTGGTCAATTCTGCTCTTCTGAGATGTGGTTCAGGTCATGCTCGCTTCATACGCTGGGCACGCATCACTGGTGAAGAAGCTACTAGAGAAGGGTAAGTGCCATACTCCGATGCTATGAGGCTGCTCAGTCTTCTTGCAGGAGCGGATCCGAATCGATTGAATGATCGAGGACAGGTAAATGCTCGGCTGTGAGCATTTGGACTCAATTGAGGCTGGCTTCTAGACACCTCTGGCTGGGGTATGCTTCAAGGGATACCTAGACGTAGCAAAAGCGTGAGCCGGCTGTTCAACCTTCTTTGATTCAAATGCTAAATCATCTTGCCAAGACTGGTTGAAGGTGGTGCTGATCCTAATCTCGGTACACCAAACGCAATCGATACCGCAAAGATGTTCAAGCATGAAGAAATCATCAAATTGCTTGGCAAGCAAAACAACAATGGTCTACCTGAGGCAGATAGGTAGTCGGTGACAATATGTGAAGGTGCATTAGAATGATATGAATGTATTATGATTGTATGAAATGAAATGACATGATTATTATGGCAAATTACTATGAATGGAAATCTCGATTTGGGGTTTTCAGTTCACTCTGCGGGTTTGACTCAGATCAAATCAAGAACGACTAGTAGTACAGAACTTACCTTGGTCCATCTGATCAAAGTATTCTTCGTCGTCATCGAGTTGATCGATGCAGAGACTCATCGCATCTTCAGTAGCGCTTCGACGCCTACGCTCCTCTTTATTCAGTTTACGAGGAGCTGGAAGTTGAATTGGCTCTTCAGGCTCAGAAATGTCGTCATCTTCAAGCTCATCTTCTTCCTCAAGTTCTTGTTCCTGATCCTCTCCTTCCTCTTCGCTATCTGCCAACTCGTCGACCTCCTCGTCGTCTTCGAAATCTGCTTTCTCTCTTGCAGGAGTGACTTCTCTCTCTTGCAGTCTCTTCTGCTTCACTAAACATTTCCTTGCAAGAGGCATATCGTCGTCATCATCGCTCTGTAGCAGATTAGCTTCCCTTTTGACTTTCAGCTCTCGAATGGGTAACTGTTCGGTAATAGATGTTGACATATCGACTAAAGATTGAGCTACAGCTACAAAAGCATGGTCAGACACTACATCCGTTGGAAAGAGACAGACTTACATTGTTGCGCAGCTGCATCGTTGATGGCTTCATCCAGTTCAGGCATTGAATCATCTTTCATATCCCTGATAGCTTTTTGAACCACTTCTGCTAGGAACAATCGTTCTTCCATCTCTTCTTGAGATTCAGTGAGTTCCTCATCGATCATAGCTTCAATACTAGAGAGAGTAGATTTCGCTGCTGAGGATTCTTCGATTTCGCTATCGGATACAGCTGGGACAGGCAACTGGAAAGATTGATCTTCTAGCCTACTGTTATCAGGTATAGAAACAGATCGAGTGAATTCAGGAGCTCGAACCACTGGTAAAGCAGGTTGAGATCCGATGACTTCGAGGTTGGGCAGCTCAGCAATAGCACTAGATGCTTGCTCAAGATCGTCAGAAACCTGATATTGGATATATTCAGTAGTCTGCAATGCTGGAACTTTGACAGCCGCTGATAGGCGCTTCTTGTATTTGGCTTTGACGATGCCGCCAGGAACTGTTGAGGCTGTAACAGGAATGGCCACTAATGGAACCACAGCTGTTTCTGTGATTGCAGCCGTCTTTGGTCTTTTCCGCTTTGCATGACCAGGTTTACATGCATCACGGGTCTGATCTTTGGCTAGAGAGGCTTTCCCTTTGCCTCTCAATTTCAGATGTGACTTTGCCTTCTTCGTCGCTGGAGATACAGCATTGTCCAGAGGTTGAGTAGAAGTCACTGGAGTGATCATGTCTTCTGCTATCATATCTGATTTGGATATAGTTGGAACAGCGGGCGAAATCGGTATTGTGAATCCAGGTGTTGGAAGCGACTGCTCATTCTTTTCCTCTTCTTTGCCCTCTTTCTCTTCCTTCTCCTCCTTCTCCCTTTCTGCTATAAGTTTTGCGAGACGCGCATTCGAAACCTTGCCCACTCCGAAGCCAACTTCTGGCAGTCGTTCCTTTTTTGAAGGAACAGAATCCGATATTGAACATTTTCGTGGTCGACCACGCTTCCTCTTGACAGGAGGTTGCTCATTGCTTGTACAGATTGTATTTCTACGTCGTTTGGGCTTCGATGTAGCATCCGTTGCTTGAGTCTTAACTGAAGTAGCTTGAGCAGATTTAGGGTCTTTCTTGGGTTCATCTTTGATCTTTGGTCGAACAATAAGCATCGAACTTGGTGGTTCTGGCTTCTGCATCGACCTCGATTCTGGCTTCTTTGGCGCTGTTTTGGGAGCTGGTTTGGGAGCAGAATAGGAGAACTTTGGAGGAGGGAAGTCAATTGATGGATGTCTGAACGGTCCCTCCTGGGACGGTACGATAGCTGCAAAAGAAGAAGAAGAAGCTGTTGGGTCTACTTTATTTTGTTGTTCCGGTAAAGCAGGAGGAGGAAGAGGTTCAGAAGGAACATCTGAGGATTTCACACCCTGATGTACCGTCTCTTGATTAGATTCATTGGAGATAGACGGAAGAGCAGAAGCAAGAGCAGTTCTAGCCAAGTCTTCAGAAGTTGACGCTTGAGTACTGCCTGGCTGAAACATTGCCGTAAGATGGTTCATTGAAGTGCCAGGCGAAGCAGCAGTACTCGCGACTGTGGACGAAGGCTGCTCTGGAGGAGTCGTTGTACGAATAGCAATAGTAGGCTCTCTTAGCTTCTTTGACAAACACTCGATCTCTTGTGCATCTTCTTCTTTCCAAGGTACCAAACGAAAGTTGAGTTTCTGATCCACTCCAAAGAGTACTTCCGCTTGATCGACCTCTGCCCAATCATCCTCGGTCGAGCCATGACCAAATAGCACTTGCAGTCTATAACCTTCAGCTGTGTACCGACTCGGGAACCTTTTCCTAATTTGTTCAATGATATCCTGAGCGTAGTATATACTGAGCTACTAAAGAAGATACCCTTTCACATTGTACTCACCAAAGCTGTCTCTTGCTGTTTGAGCAAATGCACAGTCTTTGTAATGCTGGAGCCGTCGTCATAAAGTACAGCGGAGAGCTTTGCGACTGGAGTACTCATATCTGAGCCTTCTTGAAGCGAAACAAAGGTACTGAGTTGTTCCAAGAGAGCAGCTAATTGGGCAGGTCAGAGCAGTTCAGCGCGGTGCTGGAGGTGAACTGGGTATAATAGAGCAAGTCCAGCTAGCTCGAGGGTATAGAGATGACTGTATGCGTAGAAAAGACCCAAAAGTGTCAAAGCGCGAGAAAGTCGAAGATGAACGAACAAAGGTCGCGTAAGTCATCTAATCAAATGGCTCTATTGATGTACTTCTACACTGACAGCGTCTGTTCTTCTTGATCCGCCGACTTGATCTGCTCAAACAAATGACCCAGACGCTTCTCGATGACCTGTTTCGTCAACTCTGGATCACTTCCTTCTACATCAATCACTCTTCTCTCCTTATCCAGCAAGCCACGGAACGCTTCAGGTAAGACATCTCTGTCGAAATTGAAAGATTTATGCGAAGAGAGGGAAGATTCGACAGCTTCAGCGAACTTAGCAGGATGCGCTGTGGCCAACACTATCTGCACAGTGGTCTCGGAGCTGCGAATCATCAGCAATTGTGACTTATAGCTGATATATAGTAGCTCACTTGACTTTCCGTTCTGTTTCTGCTGCTGCTAATCCGACGGCAGTATGCGGATCTGCAACATATGACGGGCTGCCTTCAAAGTATTTGCCTAGCGTATTCCGTATCTATTGACGTAATCAGTACGCCGGTAAACAGCTAAGTCAATTGCTCACCTGCTGATCTGAAACCCTTTGGGCTGTAAAATCCTTCTTTGCCGCTTCATGAACTTTAGATCCTACATCCACTCTTCCCACCTTCTTCAGATCTTCCATCCAGCCTTTTAAAGTCTTACCCGCTTGCTCTTCATTCTTAGCTTGTTGGAAAGCATAATACCACAGCAAGCGTTCGAAATTGGAAGAAACAAGAATATCCATTGCAGGACTCAAAGTAGCTTTCACTCCACCTTGAGCTGTAGCTTGACTTCCATCTGATGAACCTTCAACTTTCTCCGTTTGACCATTCTCAGTTGCATGCGATGACGAAGAAGGAGAAGCTGCTTTTTCATACACTCCATTTGACCAGAATCGCTGCAAGATATCATTCTCGTTTGTAGCAATGACTAGTTTCGCCATTGGTAGACCAAGTTGTTTGGCAAACCAACCAGCTAAAATATCGCCAAAGTTTCCAGTCGGTACGCAAAATTGTACTTGAATGCCTTTGGAGACGGCTTCTTCTGCTGAAAGGTTAAGAGTCTTGAGAAGTTGAAAGTAAGAAGAGAAGTAGTAGACTATTTGAGCAAGGATTCTTGCCCAATTGATGGAATTGATAGCTCCAAGATGGAATCGATTGTTGAAAGGTTGATCAGCGAAAAGGAACTTGACTATATCTTGGCAATCATCGAATGTGCCTTTAATAGCTAAGTTGTACACGTTTTCGTCTGTTACTGTGGTCATTTGAGCTTCTTGAATTGGTGAAACACGACCTTTTGGGTGTAAGATGAAGATGTTTATGTCTTTCTTCCCTCGAAGACCGTATATGGCAGCACTGTTGACCGTTTCTGAGCCTCAATCAGCGCATGAAGAACGAATTTACCTTCCAGTATCTCCAGATGTTGCTCCAACAACAGTCAATCGCTCTCTTGTTTCTCCTTCCTTCTTGTTCTTATTCCGCCTCATCAAGAAGAACTCAAACAAGTTGCCCAAGAATTGTAAAGCGACATCTTTGAATGCGAATGTTGGACCATGGAAGAGCTCGAGAATGTATAATTTCCCCTTTTCTACTTCCACAATAGGTGTTACTGGATCTATTGCAAGATTTGACTTGAATGTGCTGGTGTAAGAGGAGTCTATCAGGCTTTCCAATTCAGAGCGTGAGATTTCGGAATCTGAGATGAAGAGGGACAGGATCTCTGCTGCTAGTTGCTGGAAGGAGTAGTCTTTCCATCTCTTCTGCCAATCAGATGGTAGCTGAGGCAGAGAAGCAGGTATAAAAAGCCCTCCGTTTGGAGCAAGTCCCGTCAGAACTGTTTCCTCGAAAGACAGCTGTTCCGCTCCGCCCCTTGTAGAGAAATATTTCATGACTGTCGCTCGTCTTCAGAACCAAGGTCTTGAGGCTATCGTTGAGAGCGGACAAGCCAAAGTCGAGTCAATAGAAAATCATAACATGTCTTCTTGGGCCGCCGTCTACTTTCTCATGACATAGCTGTACATGAGCAGTAGTCCTGTGGCTCTCATATCTGCTCTGCTCCTTCCTCAAATGAATCTCCGACTTCGGGAAGTTTGCATCTGTCTCGTCTACGTCCCGCTCGCCGCTGCACCGAATGGCTGTAGCGTACAGCGATACAGGCAAAGTCTGATGACTGCTCGGATGTACAATTGATTAGTTACCAAGCCTCGGTTAAGCTAGATTTCGCACCTTCGCATTGCTTCGTTTCGAAATGCAAAACTCGTGGCTTGTTTTGATTCGTATACCTGTACTGCTGCTTTCGATCTTGCTTTTGTATGGCTCTATCGTGTGTCGCCAATGGTCTTGAACTCTGTGCAACAAGCACCTTTGAATCTCTCGATCTGATTGTGCTTATCAAGCACTATACTGCTGCATTCGAGGACATCTGACCATGTCCTACTACCCAGATGACAACAGGATGCTAATTACGCGTCCGAAACATGCTACTTCTCGCCAGATCACGCCTCCGCACAAGCTTAAGCCGACT
Source organism: Kondoa subrosea (assembly GCA_039545335.1). Classification (NCBI taxonomy): domain Eukaryota; kingdom Fungi; phylum Basidiomycota; class Agaricostilbomycetes; order Agaricostilbales; family Kondoaceae; genus Kondoa; species Kondoa subrosea. Next base: position 1,094,501 of record BCIN01000008.1, read on the forward strand.
ATCGAAAATACAAAATCAGACGCGAACAAGAGCCTCCGCAACAAGGTAAGCAGTGATTCAGACGAGGTGAAGACTTTGAATATAACCGGAAGCCTTCAGGTAAGCCGATTTTTGGCTTGGGTCAATTTCAGCTAATCCCAAAGTGACAGGGAAATCATGACTCTCTATTGGAAAGCTCTCCGGTTCTCGCCAATCCACCTTCTCGGGTATCTTTGTTGTCACTCGTCACCGTCAGAGCTGACCACGGGCCTTCTGCAGAAGTCAAGTATTTCAAGGTTGCCTGCAATCTCCTTTTCGAGATCTCGTTCTTCTTCTACAGTAGCCTTGAAAGGTCCGCCGCAGCCCATCACTGTACCAGCACCTAAACGAATCGCGACACTGTTCAGTGATGAAGATCAAGAACGCAAAAGCTGGGCGAACGAAGTAGCGACCTCTCCATCAAGACTGGCAAATGAGCAACACAGCAGAATAACATCTTCGACTTTGCGCAGAACAGAATCTTCGCCGGATCTTTACACTTCAGTTTCGAACCCCCGATCTTCTGATTCAATCCCATATCGGTATTCCCCGTCTCACAAGGCGAATCGCAGGGTATCCGTGTATCAACCTTCAAGAGCAGCTCCTGTGCCTCCTACAAAGATATCGACGTCGTCGAATCTTCGACTACTTGATCTCGATTCACCTTTGCCGGTCACTCCTGCTTCAGCTCATTCGTCATCTGCCACAACAGCATTGACAGCAACTAGTCAAGAATTGACTCCCATCTCCGGTCTGGATCTCTATACTCTTCCTTGTTTCGCTTCACCGGTATCACCTCTCTGTCCTCCACCTACGAGAGTAAATTCCTCTATACCAACTCCTCTCACGAGCGCGCCTGATTCTCCTCGCTCGTTACCCTCGTCTGCTATAACTTCAGCTCTGCAACCGCTCAGCAAACAAACTTCTCACACTTCGCTTCCACTACAGCACATTACAAAGCAGATAGAGTCGAAGACCAGCAGCAATACACTTCATACCCCTTCATTGCATAAACCCAGTCGCAGCCTCAATGATCTGCCACCGGCTCTCGACTCATCGTCTTCCTTATCGGACTTCGCTCTACCCTTTCCTTGGAAGGGTACTTTGTTAGCAGATATGAAAGATAGAGTTGATCCGCTACAGGCGCAAGCCCATATAGTCGAAACGATGAAGAAAGTCAAAGGAAGACCTTCTTTACTTGTTCTGGATGGATCGGATAGTTTAACCGAGGAGATATATAAGAGGAAGCAGGAGTTGATGGAATTGCAGAGTGAGTGTTACATCCGTTGCTCCGGCCCTTGGCTCATGACTCGACTAGATCGTCATGCTGGTGCAATCCGGCGCAGAGATGCTATGCTCAAGCTTCATTTCTCCCTACCTACGAAAGACATGGCCTGGGCTCAGACTGATCTGATGTCAGCTATACAAAAGGTCGATAATTTGGCTGCCGAAATATCGAGACTTCAAGGTAAGCATGAGATACACATAAATCGAAACATGTCTGACTGACATGATGCCTAGAAGATATATTTCGAGCTGCAACGCTGGAATCGCAAGATCTCTTGACTGCTTCTTGTCTTTCATTGGCGAAACTCAATGCCAGCTATCTCAAAGCGAAATCCAAAAGCCGAAAGCTATCTAAAGACGTCAAGTGCATGAAAACAGAGTACTCTAAATCTTCCGATATGACTATACTCGAAACACCTTCTCCCGCTATCGAAGTGGCTCAATCTCGCTCGCAGTCTGTTCATCCAGATTCCGTCACATCGAACTCCAGCAAGAACACGCCTGATCGGAGGGCAATAAGATCGCCAGCAAAGACTGACTTCGTCATTGTATCGCCGATAAAGGCTGAAGCAAGCAGGAAAGATAGTGCATTCGAAACTGACCGAACCTATCAAAGTAAGCTTCATGCAGATACGAGTACATGAATAAATCTGATCCTATTATAGTTGAATATAATTCACCGGTACTATCGCCTACTTCAGCCGATTCGCAAGTGGATTATCTGTCAAGCGCTCAAAGTCGGTCGTCACTTGCAGACCCAACATATAAATTTCCCCCTCGCAGCCATTCTCGTCAAGGCAGAAATATCGCAGTACCTACACCGCCTTCTTCTTTGCCTTCACCAATCCCGGTACATCGAACGAGAAGCGCTTCTGAACCGAGGGTTCAATACTACACTGAAGCTTCGGAAGAAATCGACCCATTCTCAAGTCTACATAGCAGTCAGATCTTCAACGTACAAAGGAAACTCTCTTTCGTCAATCTCATTTCACCAGTACAGGAAGACAATCCGGCGAAGAGTGAACTTGAAAGGTCGTTTTCGGGGAATTCGCTGGAAGAGACGAGTATTGCTAGAATGGCCTTAAGCGATGTAGAACTAATGGAATTGCTCTGAAGTCTTCTTCTTCCCTCTCTCCTTGCTCCCTTCTCTTACATGATCATCGGTTATCACCCGATTTTACCGACGGAGAGGTCATCCCTTTCATTTTTTTCTCTTCGAAGAGCAAAGCTCTAACAATGGCACCAGTAACAATCTACGGTAACAAGGAATCGCTACGCGTTCGCTTGGCTTTGGTCGTCGCTGAACACGAAGGCATCAAAGTCGAAAACGTTCATGTTGCACCAAAGAAATCTGAAGGTGTTGACAACCCTGAATACAAGGCCAACTTCCCTTTGACCAAGGTGTGCTGAACGAGGGTATCGAAACATAGTATCCAGTGATTGAACACAGGCTGCTTCATTTTCAGGTTCCTACTTTGATTGATGGCGACGTCAAAATCTTCGAATTGCTCGCAGTCACTTCTGTGCGTCCTGAATTGGCTCAACTGTAGTGTTTTCAGTCATACTCATGATCCTTCTTGTGAAATACACAGTATTGTACGTCGAATAGCTGAAATGAACTTTGAGAAGCATGACTCAATCTGAATTTCCAGTGGCCTCCGTCAACCACTCCGCTTCCGGTCACGGTTCTCTCCTAGAATCAGCAAAGAACGCGTAAGGCATCGGATTATTGATCGAGACTCGCTCAATCGCTTACATCTTCTTTCAGCGTTGGACTAGGCAAACTCAGCTTACTCGGTTCCACTGTCGTTGAAAAGGCTCAAGTCATCCAATGGATGTCGTGTTAGTACACCAGGCTAGACTACAAAGTTGTCGCTCATCCAAATTATCCAGTCTTGAACATGGAAGTTGCGCCAACATTAGGCCAATGGTATGCCTTAGTGCCTTGCACCTGTAAGATCATGCTCACGATATATGCACAGGTTCCAGCCTCTTCTCGGCATGATTCCTTACAACAAGAAGCACGTCGAAGATGCCCAGACTGCCCTCAAAGCTCGCTTCCAGATTCTCGAAGATCACCTTTTGCAAAACACTTTCCTAGTGACTGAACGTGTTACTCTTGCCGACTTCTTCCTTGCTTCCATCGTTCAGCGTGGTAGCGAACTTGTCTTCGACCCATCTTTCCGTTCCTCTTTCCCTAACATCTTCCGCCACTACAACACCGTTGCTCGCACTTCAGCTTACAAGACTGTCGGACTCAACGGACAAGATCCCAAGTTCGTTGACTCTGCAATCACCTACACTCCTCCAGCGAAAGCTGAAAAGCCAAAGGCCGAAAAGGCACCTGCAGCACCGAAAGCTGAGAAGCCAAAGGCAGACAAGAAGAAGAAGGATGATGATGAAGAGGAAGAAGATGACACACCAAAAGAAACCAAGCCTAAGCACCCTATTGAAGTTCTTGGTCCAGCGAAGTCTTTCCCTCGTGTGTCTCATCATATAATTGTTTTATTCATTGATCTCATCCTTCATATAGTCGATGAATTCAAGAGGCAGTAGTACGTTTGGAATGATGTCTGGCATATGAAATCAATCTGACTCGAATACTCAGTTCCAACTTGGATACCCCTGATGCGCTCAAGTGGTTCGACGAACACTACGACTCTCAGGATTACTCTCTATGGCACGCTGTGTACAAGTACCCTGAGGAGCTCACTCAAGGTTTGTCGACTTTCGATCTACTCGTTTTCGAATACATACCCATGCTCTATGATTTACAGTATTCATGTCCTCTAACTTGATCACTGGTTTCCACTCCCGTCTAGAAGGCTCTCGCAAGTTCTTGTTCGGGAACGCTGGTGTATACGTATGTTGTTCTTGAAGCTGCAAGTTCCTCTATTGACGATTTGGGCACAGGGAAAGAAAGACGACAGCGCTATCCAAGGTGTATACTTGGTTCGTGGCTCAGATGGCATGGCCGCTTTCGATGTTGCACCAGATTACGAGGTATGATTCGTCCCGTTGGCGCATCGTCTTGTGCTGATTTTCGCTTCCACTTAGTCCTACACTTTCAGGCAACTTGACTGGAAGAACCCAGAAGACCGCAAGCTTACTGAAGATGTATGGAAGTGGGAAGGTGAAATGAACGGCAAACCATTCGCTGATGGAAAGACTGTGCGTTCATTACCGAACGAGCTGCGTTTCATCTCGCTGATGTTTCTTTCTTTTTCTGTAGTTCAAGTAATCTAGTTCAGTGTTGGGTTGTGAGGGTTCAGCAGTAGACATGCAATAGATATGCATCAGTAGTGCCTACATTGAGTTCGGCTGAACATCCCCTTATCGAGAGTTTCAACCCTTCTCTTTCCTCGCCAACCATTAATGTAAACAAAATGCTTGCGTACTTCCACATTGACAGCAGCTCCTATACTTTGCCTATACTTGGCTGAATAAGATCCAAATGAAACACTTCTAGCTCCAAACAATTTAGAATTAAGAATGACATTTCTTGTCTGTGCTCACTTCAATCTCCTTTTCTGGCTTGACCTTCATCAGCGGGTGCAAGCTCTCTTGCCTGCTCCTCTTCGATCTCAAAGCGCTGGTCGCTCTCTCTCTCTCTCTCCTTGGCTATCCCCATCTGACTTCTTTCTTTGTATTCTGAATCTCCCTGGAAACTGGCTTTCCATATACCTCTCGCTGCAGCCTTAGCAACTCAAAAGACTACACTCTAATCATCATGACAGAAATTCCATATCCTGAAGCACGTACCGCTACTCCTTACAATGAAAGCTATGATCAGTGAGCTCGATGTGTGCTGCCTAGAAGAGTTCATCTGATGGGTATATGATAGTCGTCGCAATCAATCCAACGCCTCGTCTATGGGTTCTGACCTCTCTTCCACCGATCACTCCTTTGCAAGCAGTTTCTCCCATTCACCTTCTGGCAATCGATACAGAAGTCGAAGCAATGCTTATCATGCACACTCTCGCAGCAGCTCGGTCTCTTCTTTTGTTCCCAGCTCTCCTGGCTCCATCACAAACTGCATTCACCCACAACAATTGCATGGAGGTGTTGCTAGAACCCAACGGTCTCGAGCTGCAAGTGTTCACGTTCCTTATCCATCTTTGCGCCAATCTGCATCCACTGATGAACTTGCCCAACCTTACTATTCTCCTCAAGGAAGTGCTTCCTGGTCCAATTCGTCTCCAGTCTACTCTGCTCCCTCTTCTGGAAGACCGCAACTGCAAAGACAATACAGCGAAGGTGTCTTGGCAAACTCTTTGGCCAGTATTCGATTAGATAGACCGCATGAACCAACTTTAGCTGCCGCAGCTGAACAGATTGGGAATTCCAAAACTTCGCAACTTGCAGAAAAGGCTCGCAACGGATTTGTTCAGACTTGGTATGTCCTTGCCTCTGCAGATTATTCGCTAATCTAAACATGTATGTGTGATAAGGCTCGGAACCAATTACATGATAGCTCAAGAAGGCAATGTCTCTCGGCAAGGTCTGTATGCTTCATACAAGCTCGTTTGCGACCAGTATAGTGTCAGAGAGATGAATTGTGCTTCTTTTGGCAGTATGTGAAGTGCTGTTTGCTCCTTTCTAATGTGAAGTCTGATTGTTGTCTGTGAAGAGGCTGTCAAAGCTGTCTTTCCTAGTATCAAGACCCGTAGACTGGGAAATCGTGGCAGTGAGTTATTGCTCTGAGTAGTTGAGCCCGTGCTGAGGAAATCATTCAGACAGCAAGTATCAGTGTCAGTCTTTTCGGGTTGGCACTCTAATCGTTGTTACTCACATGGTAAACAGACTGTGGCATTAAACCTTCGACCAACACCGAAGCTGCTATCTTGACGCATACGAGCAGCGCCAGGCATGCCGATTCTTCCCAGCCGTCAAGTTCAGCGGAAGATGACGCTCTGTTGTCACCTGATGATCCTGACTATCAGGCTCTTCTTGCATCCGATCTTTTCGCCCCTGCTCAAGCTGCTGTTCATCAACCATTTGTTCCTTTACCTCAGACAGGTCAATCCAATATTCAATTGCCTTCAGATTTCCCTCAAGTTCAAGAGGCAATGTCATGCGTGCTTACATCCCAAGCTTCAGCTGCGCAAGGGATTTGGATTCGCTATAGCAATATGTGCGGCGACATTCTTTCTCTGATGCATAGCAGAGCATTCGATCAAGTCAGCGCTTTCATCTTTCCACTGAATGACAGCTGACGGTGTACTCTAGTTTGAGCAAATTCTCCATAATTTTTACCTTTCGCCTGATTTTACTCAAGAAGAACGCTCGCTGGTTGAGCAACCGGGTCTCTCTAGTCTGCTGCTGTATGATTATTGCTCAGTACCCAAAACATTGCTGATTGACAACGTAGCCGATGTGAAGCTACAACCTACAACGAAAGTCTCATGATTTTGAAAGCTAATTTGGGAACCCCTTTGACACCGGTCGAATTCAACGGTCTTCGGACCTGTTCAGAAATCCTCGAAGAAGCTTTCATTCGAGTTACTAACGGCTTTTCGCCTGAATTTGTCAACCCAAAAGTGGAGTTGGTCGCTCGCTTTGCACATCTCCTCAGCAGGTTCTTGGGAGTCAGTCAATGTAAGCTTTGTAAAATGATGCATGAAGATGGAGCTGACCTTCGAGTAGTGAGTCAAGCGTTACAAGGTGTACTGGCCAATGATGCTACTGTTCAACAATTGCGCCAAGCTTGGGAAAAAATGTAAGCCTTTACTTACATCCAGTGATATCAAGCTGATACATTTTTTTTAAGCGACTTTGATCATTTGCGCAATCATTGTGCACTGGCTGCCAATTGCGAACATGAGATCACCTTACAATTCTTCTCGACGCTGAAGACTCTTCTTGATCAACACAATGCAGTATGTCTATGCCTATTTCCGGATGAGCATGGGTTGATCCTTCATGTAGATGACCAATAGATCTTTCATCGAGTGGATCAACACCGTTCAAGCTATCTTCACCACTTCAGATGCCGATGATGTCGATTCTGGAGGTCAAGGTCGATCTTTAGTCATGCGGATCTCATTTGTCTTGACACAAATTGTTCGAGGCAAGTTTCTCCTGCCTGAAAATTGTCAAATTCATCGTCTAACGATATCTAATTAGATCTAACTCTACGTTCTGATCCTGTGCGTTGACGATAAAGTAAAATCGTGCTGTTGCTAACCATGCAATCAGGCGTTTGGCGGCTTTCAAATTATGGCTCTTTTTGCTCAAGATTACCTTGGCTTTCAGGTCTTGCAAAAGGACGCTCTGCAGACCGCTGCTGTTGGCAAAAGTATCGAGGAAGCCGTTGCAACTTCGCCATTGGCTACCTTTGCTGGATCTGCTACTTTGCTCAGCCCCCTGAGAGTCGACTCATTCATTTCTGCACCGGATCCATTCATCAGTGACAGTTCTCAATACGTTCCTTATGCATCAAACGGCTTTTCTTCCCTCAATACAGCAACCCCAATGGCCACAAGCTGGTCTCACGGACAAGACATGTATACTTATCAGATGTCACCCAATCCAGCCCTACGCTCGGAATGGAGTAATCAGGTGAGTAGTGTTCGAACAGTAGATACTTCCGGCTCACCTTGTAGTAGCTGTTCCCACATTCGGCAACTCGTTCAGGTTTCGATTTGCCCGACTTCTCCTCTTCCACCCAGTAGCTGAATTGTTACAACGAAAAAGACATTTCATTCCTATAGATTTCGCTTTCTCTGTACAATTGGTTTATCGGTTCTATGTAGTATATAGTATGTACAAGGGAATACCATGTTGGTATACAAGAACAGTGTGCATCGACAAACGAAAATCATACACTTTAGAACAGCCAGATCGTTTCGATCGCACCGGACAAAGTTACTTCCGCTAGCATACGTTCATATCCATAAAGCTCTATATATCAATGAGTAAGGGCACAGTGAGGCCTGACAGGAAGCCTACCTGTCTTCCTTCCAACCAGCTGGTCACTTATCGCTTCTGCCGTTCTATCCAATTGAAGCGCATCAAGAGTCGAAATATTTTCAGGCAAAGATGCCTTGACTGTGGGCGTTTTCTTCCCCGCAGGCTTGTCCGCTACCTCTGTCGATCTGAACATCTGATCTATTGCCTTCTGCTATCATGCTATTCAGCTTCGGCTTGGTACCAATATCAACATTAAATAGGCTTACATCATCTCCGAATGATACACTGCCACCTGAGGAAAGACTTATGGTCCACGGACAACGCTCATAGGTACCAAACAGCACTTCTCCGGGTATGTTGGTGTGTAACCTGCATTTCCGTATGAGCCAAAAAAACGTGACTAGTAACTGTAACCCAACACAATCTTCTCTACGATATGAGTTGTACTATTAATGAGAAAGTCCAAGCCAAGCTCAAAGTGATTGAGAAAGTAGGCATTGTCCGCATCTGCCTTAGAAAGCCGCGAATTGATGGCGAGCCGATCGTCTTCCTTCCAGTACGTTCTCTGCGGTGGCCCGAGATCGCATAAAAGATCTTCCGCAGTTGTCATTCCTACTTTGACTTGTACGGAAGAGGAGCTGAATTGCAGGTCCAAGGTGGTGAAATCGCTGCCTAGCTGCACAGCTTCGGGCTAAGATACGATAAGACATGCATAAAGGCTTACTGTGGCTCTCGCTGACATCAACGCTTGTTTATTGAGCGACACTGGCTGAGACATGAAAGCTGTTTCAAAGATATTGGTGAAGGGTTGAGATTGATGAGTCACGGCAGTAAGGATCATTCTCTTGATATTGCCCACATCTCCTGTCCTATGGTCAGACCCAACTTTAAGGTGAACCGTTGATGAATTCACCTGATTGAAGGACGAAAGCTACTCCCGGATAACTCGCAATCACTTCGTCAGAATTATGCGGATGTTTCTCAGGCGAACGAGTTGGCCCAAACGCTCGATGTAGGCCTCTACTTCCATCCTTTAAAGCCTTGCCTTTGTATTGTACGAGATCAAGCGAATCAGAGAACTCGATGAGACATAAGCGTTGAGTAGAGCCATGAAAGAGAAGGCGCAAATTCGGACGATGAATATCTAGAAGCAAAGGTGTGCAGGGTAGGTTCTGTGAAAAGTCATAAGCCAGAAACGGGCATTGCGGCTCCTGAGGAGACGAACGCTATCCGACCAAGATACAGTAGCTTGCGGGAAGACTTGAGAGGCATCACGCAGACGGTTCAGCACTACATAGATGCTGGAACCTTCGGAGTACAGGGCATGAGCTTTGGCAGCAGTATTGAACATAGATGACTCGCCCAACTCGAAGGGTCCTAGGCTAGTACCAGCTACCAGATCAAGCTTGAGAGGTTGAGCTAGCATGCTTGCATATAGATTAGAAAGGCTACGAGGCAAGCTGAGGTGAGACACAGGTGTGTTGTTTTCCGCAGCAGGCGTGTCCAGAAACGATGGAGAGTGTATAGCGTCAGACAAGTCAAGCAGGCTCTTGTGACTTTAATGCATTTCAGCACGCTACCTCCAGGACCAGCAGGGTTCAGGGAAGACCTTCAATTTCTGCAAGTCAATGGATTCGGTCAAAGCCAGTTCCTGTGCGATCTGTTACCTGGAGACTAATGCAGATTGTTGCGTCTCTTCCCCTATCGCGTCAGTCTACCGACGTCAAGCAGCTGATCTATCATTCTTTCGTCTGACGAATCCCTTTGTTCTCTCTGTTCATAACTCTCGCTAATCTCTTCTCCTTCTTCTTCTTCTTCCTTCGGCGAAAATGAGAATTTGCTTGAGCGCAGCTATATTGGCTCTACAATGTCTGTTCGCCTTCGCCCAGGGATCTCTTCCTGCTTCTCTTTCTCCTTCTGCTTCTGCTTCTGCTTCTGCTACAACTGACAACACGGCCACGGCTTCCAACATGCTTAGAGCTGGATACTGGACGAATTGGCGCAGTAAGATCATGAGCCATGCTCAGACCCCGTTTGCAGATCTAGGCGAGCGTCTTCATTCGACGAATGTCATCTTCTGATTTTATCTTATAGACCTTGTCTACTACTTCGTTGCTAGCGTCAAAGCTGATGGTAGCTTAGATCTGTTTGATGTAGCTGATCTCACACAATTTGTCACTGCTGCCAAAGGTACGTCGAAGAATTTCCCTTTGTTCCGTTCACTGACAATAGTCCACAGCTGCAAATCCCAAGATCTTAGTGTTCTTGTCTGTATTTGGCTGGGGTGGAAGTATTGAAGCCTCCACTGTTCTTAAGGATGCAGCACTACGCAAGGCTCTAATAACTAATCTGTGAGGCATTCTGCGGTTGTATATGACGCCCTCATTGATGTTTCTTATAGGAATGCCGCAAAGACAACAAGTACAATCGATGGAATAGAGTGAGACGTTTGAACTTCTCTTTCTTTGTGACTAACGATTGCTTTCAGAGTCGATTGGGAATTTCCTGCTGGCGATGTAAAAGAAAGAGAGATTGTATGTGATTCTCTTTAATTCATTAGATACAGGGAGCTTACCGTCGCGAACAGCCTGACTGCAACACCGTTGACCCGTTTGTGACATCCCTTATCAAGACGATAGAAACTGATACATCCTCAGGACCACCGACACCGCTAATTTGCTGCTCTTTCTTCAAGAGTTGAAGACTGGCATTCCAGGCATCAAGCTGTCTGCCGCTGTTGAATCCGCTGGGTAGTCTTCTAGGACTCTTCTGCAACGCAGTCATTGACTTGACGTAACACAGGCCATGGAAAGATGCGAAAGGAGCTAGATTGACGGACGTGAGCGCCTACGCTACTGCTCTAGATTATCTGCTGTTAGTGAAGCAGTTCACGCTTAGTTTAACGCTGACAATATATACCGCATAGCATCATGGCCTACGATACTTTCAATGTAAGGCTAATTCGTCTTAAGTGAGAATGATCCAGCTGATTCGATCTGGTTAGGGCTGGTCACCGGTTTCAGGTCCTGTTCGTGAATTCTGTCGCTTTTTATCTTCGTTTCCTCAGAGAGCGAAGTATAGAATGCTCCTCTATCCATCGGAAGCGATTGCCCTGCGGAGGTCGCCAATTTCGTCAAGAAACGAGATGTCACGGATTCTGTAAGCCGCAATAAGTCTCGCGATTGCCTTAACCCAGACTGGAATAGATTGCTACTTGGACTGCAGCTGGCTTTCCAGCTAATAAGATCCTTCTCGGCGTTGCATCGTATGGACGAGGCTTCGCCATGGCTAGTCCGCCAACTAGCGACAAGGCTCTCTGGCAGCCAGCTAATGGACTGTCGATCGGCGATCAATACACTCAACCCAGTATTTTCTTTCCGCTCTTATTTTCCCGTAGCACTGCTGACCTACTTTGAACAGACGGAGAGAAGCAAGCTTTAGACAACTGTCCTTCTTCTCCGAAGGTGGATGTTGGAATCTATCTCTTCCGAACTTTGCAAGAATCCTTTCTTTCAGACCCAAAGACCGCAAAGCAAGGTTACACTTACAATTGGGACGCTTGTTCATCTACACCTTTTCTCATCAATGCTCAGACCAGTACTGTTATCTCGTATGACGAGTACGTGATCTTTATGCATTATTGTCAGATCTGATCTCTCTCCCAGCGAACAATCACTATGTTTGAAAATGGCGGAAGTGAAGAGTAAGGGTCTGGGCGGGGTACGATCATCAATCTTTCTCAGTGCCGTTCTACGGACTAAACCCTTCTTGCGCAGGTTGGTGTGTTTGATCTGTCAGGCATGGATCCACAGGGTAAATACATGGCAGTTTTGAAAGGAACAGGCTGTGCGGGTAACGACTCCCCAAACATAGATCTTAAGCGCAAAGGTCAGTACTACTGTCTTGCAATGCAGTCGTTGTGGCAGCTCACATTGCTTTCTCAGGCGCAAACGACACAGTAGTCAGCAATCTACCTGGCTCCAAATCTTTATCACCTTCTCGATCGGCTAGCGCCCAGGAAGATGCTGCTTCCGCTTCAGCTGTTGACTCTTCAGCTAGTAGAGCAATTTCAGGAGGCTCATCAGCACGCCCGTCATCCTCCGGCAGCATCAGCGCTGGCACGCGTCTCGCTGGCCCTTGGCTAATTCATGCACTGTTGAATTTTCAGCGTCTAGCCTAGATAGAATTGCACCTGATGTTAGCTTTATGCTGAATCCGTTAGTATTATGTAATAGGATAGATGTCTCCGAAGTTCAAATGATCATTGTTTTGTTCTGCTCATGTCTTTTGTTGCAAACCGTTGTTGCTGCGACGCACAAGCAAGATGCCTCCAAAGCACAAACCGAAGCTCGATCTCTCTGCTTTCAAGGTTAGCGAGCAGTAATGTTGCGCTCGGGTTCTGCTCAGCGCATCAATTCTAGACGCCTGTAGCTGCACCTGCCCGTCGTACCAGTCCTAGAGAAGTTCTGGACGCCTCTCTGCATTTATCTGCACGAGATCTGGCTTTCTACTGCTCCAAGCAGCCTGCGAACACTCGCTCATTTATCTGGGAGTCCGTGTCAGTTGTTTCTCGCTCGGGTGCATAACCATACGCTGAAGTGTTCCTCCATCTGAATAGAAGTCTGGAATTGCCTAGTGCGAATCCAGCATGCAAGGGGCTCTCAACCAATCCTACCGCATGCGATTTAGAAACCTTACGATCTGTTAATGAGACTTCTCAAATGCCTGTTCGCGCAATTAGATTGAAGCTGGATTCAGATGCTGCAGACGAAAGCTTCAATTCTTACTGCGCGTTTGCGACTGAGCAGAATTTGGCTGTCGAAGTAAGCTTTTAGCTTCAAGCCTCCATTTCCTCCTTATTCTTTGGCGCAGCTGGATTTGCAAGTGATTCTACGATCTTCTATGCTCTTGAATGCGGCTGATCTTTTCTCGCACGCACTAGCTATCTAATGACAGCAACATCCTTGACGCTGCGATCTCAGCAATGCAACGAATACCAGATGCTCGCTTTCTGCTCTGTAAGCATCAGCTGGATTGCTTGTGCTTGATTTCGCTCACCATGCTTGGAAGGTGATGCTGGCCATCCTTCTATCGGCCTCGGGATTGCCTCTGCCTCAGAAGCGTATGAACTTGTTTTAGCACAGCTGTCCTTCTCGCCGAATCTGTACATCAAGCTTAGCAACGTACTTTCTTTTTGTGAACTCAATATAGCGAAAGAAGCTTTCGGCGAATGTAGGTTTGCTGAAGCGAAGGTTGCACTGGAAAGCATTGATCAGTCTATAGTTCTCTCAAATCGACAGGAGTCGCAACCGGCCACTGGACCTAGCTGCCTGCGCGTAGGTCACGAATGCAAAAGTTTGTCATATGGCTGAGATTAGATGACAGTTGAGAAAGGCGCTACAGAAAGTGCTTTCGACAATCATTGAAGCGTTTGGTATACATAGGATTGTCTATGGATCGTCTTGGTAAGCTTTCTTGGTCGATGTAACTGCTGCACAATCTTAGTAGTCTACAGCACAATGGTAGCAAAGGCTCTTAATGTGGATACGCCTGAGCAGATGAACTCATTGCTGTAAGTCAGCTATTGCAACTCTGGCTATATTACTGACATCATGTATAGAGAGTTCCACTATGCGTTGTGTAAGAGCGCCTTGCTGGAATTGGGCTTAGATGGCGTACGTAATATCTCCTCACAAATGTCAAATCTCACAAGAATTTAATGTAGGAATCTCTTGATATGATCTTTGCCGTCAACACACAGAAGCTTTATAATATAGAATAGTGTCGCAAACGGTTTACAGTCTAATAATCGCATTACAGTTTCATATAAGTAGTGGTAGTACAATCTACCATCTATTCAGAATCCTCAAAGTCTAGACCAGCTACAAGGTAACAGCACCGAGCGTTCTAACGACCGTTGATTCCATGAGAAGCAGTATCAATACCTGCGTGGGCAAATTAAGCCCTTCAATTCAGATCAGCGGAATAACAGAGCAAAGACAGATCTGCCTTACATTCTATATTCTATTCTCTCTTTCTTGTTGTCACTAGCTTGACCAACGACTGAGTATTCGATTACAATATCGAGATCTCGATTGTTTTTGGCATTCGGAGCGACGCTAATTTCACCGCGGATAGCATCACCAGACTACGCGACGTCAGCATAGCAGAGGACGAAGTCAGGGGGAGACACACATCAACAGCAACTACATCGGTAAGATAGAAGACGGTTTGCTTCCAGTCTATGTCAGAAAGATTAGCTGTTATGCTCTACTTGAGTATCGAAGCAGCATACGAGTGTATTTGGCATGTGGACCAGTAGAGAAACCAAGCGGCTTGTGAGATGCCTTGAAGGAAACGTCAAACCAGGCGAGAAGAGCATGTACATCTGCACAATACTCCGTCGGACGATTACAACCTATAAACAGTAGACGCTTACAATCTCTTCTCGTTGCTTCGAGGACAAAGTTGGCTACGAAAGTCAAATCTTCCTTCTTGACTGTTTTCAGGTCAAACGTCCGAATCTCGTAAGGTTTGGTGACGACTGCCTTGAGGTCCACTGTATCGACCAATGGTTCTCGTAGCGCGATCTCCTTGATGCAAGAGTAATCGAAGCCATAAACATCGTCCCAGACTGCGGTAAGGTTCAACAAAATGCAGCATAAAGACAGATCAGCTTACAGCCAATCTTTTGCTCTTTGTATTCTGAATCTTCTATTGCTGCCATGTGTAATGAAGCTTGATCAGGGAATAAAAGTCCTTCTGGGGTCTGTTAGGACAGCTGCTTTAGCGGGTTGTATCGCTGCCTAGATCACAACATACCAAGTAGCGATCTCTAGCGTACAAAACAGTATCCAGCATGCTCTCGTATAGCAAGAAGTAGCCCATCCACTCGGAAATGATAATATCGACCTTGTCAACGGGAAGCACAATTTCTTCCATCTTGCCTTTGATCAAGGTAATAGCTGCGCAAATCAATCAGCGTGCTTACATTGAAACAATTTCAGCTCAAACTCACTGTCTGAGAAGCCATTTGCATGGATGATTTTCTTCGCCTGATCAATGATGTTGCTCATATCCACACCGATAACCTTCTTTGCTCCAGCTTTGGCAGCAAACATGCACAAGATACCAGTACCGCATCCAACATCCAGCACAACCTTGTCCCGGAAGAGATGCTTGTTGTCGAGCATTGAGTTGCGATAAGTGAGAGTTCGAACGGTATCTTTGAGCATCTCTTCGTGAATACCGAAATGAGCATAAGAGTCGCTGTAGTAATCTCCAGAAGTCATAGGCTCGTTTGATTCTGTAGCAGCTGGAATTGCTGCAGAGCTTGAAGTTGCAGGATGCGTCGACGAAGAGGCAGCATTGGCCATTTCAGCGTCGTGTCCGTTCATCTCTGGGTATTCAGCTAGAGATAGAGCTCTGCTGTGTTCAGGAAAAGAATAGAAAAATTTTACTTCAAGAGTGCGGAGACGGGCAAGACCGAACACTGACAAGGGAAGGGCTCATATTCTTTGTGCAGATATCGTATGTATTACTGACTAGCTATATATGTAGGGCACGGATTATGAATCTTCTTCAAAGGGTATCTACTGAAATTGAGACCAATGCTTAGCTTGATCTAGTACATCTCTTCAGCATCAGAATTCATGCCTGGATGCTTCGAATGGTCCAAGCAGAGAGTAGTGATCATGCTGTTTCGACAAATACTCAGTGATTGTCGAAAGAGAGATAGACCACACTGACCATTTTTCAGTCTCAGCAATCCTGGCGGCAACTAGATGGCAGGCTTGAGCTTCACAACTCTTCTCAAGTAGAATACAACCTACGACATCGAGCCTGACAGCCTGTTTTGTATGCACTGCATCACCATTTAAAGATATCTGATCCAGCGTTGTGTTTGCACGGAAGAAAAGGTAGATTTGTGTCGCCGTATGTCTCCAAGGCTTGCTTCAAGGCAGTAGTGCTCTCAAATTCGGACATTACACCCAGAATTCCGGGATCTACAACAGGTCTATCGAGACATCAGATTGATTACATCAGAGACATCACCTGCTTACCGTGTAACAATCTTATCGGTCTCGAGACCCTGTTCTGGTGTAGCAATCTGATTCTGCTTCTTCTGGACGATATTGACTCCTTCATCCTCGCTGCCAGAACTGACGAGATGATAGATTGGCTTAGGTTTGACATGCAGGATTGATGATTCAGCTTTTATCACAGGAGAGACAGAATTTTTGGTTGCAAGCTCTTCACGGACGTCAGCTTCAGAGTGGCAGGCTGAAGTTTTGTCTAAGGTAGTTGGTAAAAGCAATTTGCTCCGCTTGGTATCCTTCTTCTGTACTTGATGTGTTTTGAACTCTTTCCGCTTGCGGTTGTCTTGACATGAGTGAGGTACTGGAGTATTATGCTCGGACTGCAGATCTGAATTGTTGCTCCGTATTGCGGTTTCCGAAACAAGATTTGGAGTAGGTGTAGATCGATCACGAAGAGGCAATGAAGGGATTCGGATATCAGGACTGGTGCATATAAGTCTCCCTGAGCCATTTAAAGAACGACCATGGAAGTTGATCGCATAATTTGTAGCATCTCCTCTTGTCTCGAATGCTGCTCGAACCTTGTCATTTGCGAATACGAGCGATTTGGCCCTGGGTGTATCATAGTATCTCAGCCAAGATCATGCTGAAAGAACATGGAATGCATACGGTGACTTCCATGGAGTAAAGAAATCTCGAGGCATACCTTGCGGAATATCGGAGATCTCAACCTGCGAGGTTTGAGCAAGTATTACTTTGATAGACGAGCTGACATACAACGTATCCAGGACCTGAAGATCTGCTAGAATTGGTCTGTTCCGACGACGAAGCTACCGATAGTGAGTGCTGCGCTTGCTCCATACGGGCAACTTTCATCTCTAGATCAAAGTCTAGAGATACGCTTGAGATTCGAATATGCTGCCCAGACGATTGGCTTACTGATCTTAGAGAGTTGGAGTAAGCTAACTTTGACAGCGTTATCCGATTCTAGGGGGTCGGTCAAGATCTTCCGGGCGAGCTCATTCCTTTGCATGCGAACAACATCAGAAAACAGCCAGATATCAAATTCTGAGCAGGACAGCTTACCTATAGAAATGTGCTCGGGCGATTTTGTCAACAATCTGAGACGGAGTGATCCCTAAAGCTAAAGCCCAGGTCTTGAGTTGTTTCCTCGTTGTCTTGGGATACATCATAGGTCGGCCAACAATATTGGGACTTTCAAGGCAGAGTACACTTTGTAGGAGAGAGAGCCTGACTACAGTCTTTTCCCTTTGCCGAGGATTAAGAACAGGCTCATTATCACCAGCTACGTTTTGAGACAGAATCTTATGCTTTAAAGCCAGCTGCAGTATTTGGTCATCCCTTAAACGCTTAATCGAGCCAGCAGCAATGAGAGCGGCAGGTGAGGGCGCAAATAGCGACGTTGAAGCCTCGTATAGCTGCTCGAAAGGTTCGAGAAAGGATATCATGTGATGCGGGTATAACTTCGTTTAGGTCGAAAAGAGGTTCAAGCGTTTTTCTTGAAGACAAGGTCGATCTGTGACTGCTATGTGCTTCATGAATCATGATAAGAAATCAAGCTATTCGTTAGCTTCCAGGTACTGTATCTATCTGCAAGTGTCCCGTAAACAAACGCGTTGTCTTGCATGACCTCACCCAGCAGCACAAAGCATCAAGGTCGCGGTGGATGACTTTATTGTCTACCAGGACTCCTAGTCTTCTTGTTGGGACGGACCTTCGTTTTAGCCCGTTTCTTCTTTCTCTCTTCCTCGTATTCGATATTTTCATACGTAGCACCGTTCAAGTTTATCTCGCCCTTCTCTTTCCTGACCGCCAAGAATTCAAGATATGGAGGACGGTCTAGACACAAGCGATCCAAGCGATCCGCTTCCTTTACAACAGATCAGATTGACTATCATCTGAGCTTGTTTGAGCCAGCACTTACTACTCGAACATGACTTCTGAGTCGATCCATACCACGCTTCCCATCGTCCAATCTCTCTAGACGTTTAGAGATAGTGCCGTTTATACCACTGTTTTTGGTCTGTCATGTTTAAAGCGCTATAACCAAAATCACTCACTGCATTTCAAAGATCTGTTTAAACCTTGCAGCTCCAGGAGGCAACGATCTGAAGACATCAATCAATAGGTATTCTCGCAAATGGAAGGGAGAGCAACAGACTGCATGCATTTCAGAGCTTCTGCTATCACTTTAGCTTCTCGCGCACTTATTCTTATTGGGTCAGCTCTCTGTCTTCCTCTTTGCTTGACCTTTGCAGCGTGACTCATTAGAGCTGGCTGAGTAGAGCGAGACGAAGAAGTAGTAGTAGTAGTGAAGAGAACAGGTCGTCGAATCGGGGAGGAGCTGAGAAATAGATCTGAAAGCGGTTGTGATGATGGAGCAGCGAAAGTTGCTGATTCTGACAAAGGAAGACTAGATGCGAGTACTGTGAGATTGGATTGAGGACTCGAGCATTCGTATGCCAATGATTTGGCGATGGAATCAGAAGGTAAGACATTAGATGAAGAGTTATAGCCAGGATATTGGTTTAATAGAGAGGCGGAAGGAATGACAGGCTGGGAAAGACATCGCTCTGCGAAGGAAGCTATCTTCTTCAGGGCTTTCCGCGAAGCGGTTCGTAAGGCGAGCTGAGCGCTGACAGGTTCTTGGACTGCCTAATGGAAGTCAGTGTATATGTGAGTGTAAATTTTGTAAGGCAGCTCACTATTTCGTCGCCTTTCGCTTTTATGCGTGAGCGAGCGCTTTCGAGGACCGTTTCAGGCAGACCAGAGCATTCGATTGAAGTCGCTTCCTTTTCATAGTGGTATTTGACAACGACTTGGTCCGCGTTAGCCTGGGCTAGCTTGTGTAAGAGCTTCACGATCCATAAGTGCGCTAAAAGGTGCGCAAATCTGCTGTTGTTGGCCAAGGCGTGTGTTTCTTCGATTGGGATAAAGAAGTAAGCTGGATCTGGTAGGTGAAAGGTGGGCGAAGAAAAGAATGGACTGTAAGCTTGTTCATTCTTCCGATATTGCTCCAGCGCGGCGATGGATGCTTGATTCAGGAGTGGGAAAATAGTAGAGAGATCGATTGCCGCGCTCTTTGGTTCAGCTGTCATTTGAACTTTGCAGAAGCTTGCGAAGGCGAACAGATTGATTGAGAGGGCGGAAAGGGAGAAAGCGTGCCATGCCAAATGAGCATTTGGTTTAGCCTGAGCGTGCTGAAGGAGCCATTCTTTTATGCTAAATCGTCCAAAGATGAGGCGTCGAGTCGCTGAGAGATCGTCAGAGCGCACTGCCGTGTAAATGAAAGCAGGCCCTACTAATCAGATTCTCGTACACGGCCACCGCTTGTTGCATCAATGTCTCGTCCGGATCAGATACATCCATAGCTTGCGTCACTTGAATGGATTGACGAATCATGTCTCTGTCGGAGCATGAATTCTTCAGCTAGTGAAACCGCTGTTAAGCCAAACATACGACAGACGCTGTTGCAGCTCAATTCCAGCTGAACAATGGCTCGCAATTTGGCAGTGGATCTCGAACATCGTGCAGAGCAAGGTGAAGAGGCAATTAGGGAGCAGTAAATCATTTTTCGCACAGAAGGCGCTTCGATAGATTATTCATAGAAGGGCTAAAAGCGCCGTTTCTTTTGACGACCGTGCGATGATGCAGATTGAAGAGTCATAAGATAACAAGCGACATAAAGGAGTATTGTTGAGGCAAGACCGGCTCATAAGTCTCTACGTCTGGCAGCTTTGCAATTGAGGAATGGAAATGTCGACTTCAATATTGTACGACACAGAAGCTATCTTGCTTCCCACATCTCCAGCGGAGGTGTCACGAAGTGTATCCAGGGACTCGTTATTGGCGGACATCGGTCAAACTGCTTTTTCTCAAGGATCAGATGGAAGCTTGTCTCGTTAGTCCAATTTCGACTCAATCTCGCTCCGCAACGTATTGCTAAGACTCTTTCTTTCAAGACTCTACTTCATCTTGCGATGATG
Organism: Kondoa subrosea; assembly: GCA_039545335.1. Taxonomy (NCBI): domain Eukaryota; kingdom Fungi; phylum Basidiomycota; class Agaricostilbomycetes; order Agaricostilbales; family Kondoaceae; genus Kondoa; species Kondoa subrosea. Next base: position 1,114,764 of record BCIN01000008.1, read on the forward strand.
ACCCAGCCTTTTCGTCTTTCCCGCTTGTATTAAATACAGAGGATGAGGGATGAGCCGCAAAGAGCTTCTTTCCCTCTCTCTCGTTCGCCCGCCTCAGGCTGTCTCGTCCGTTGCCTTCTTCTCTCTGTCCATTGATTCATCAGGGCTCTGTTTGGATTCTTCTTCACTCCTTTGAGAAAGCCGGTATAGCAGAGGATCATGGGAAGGCCTCGAACTGACGTCAGACATCATCATCCTTGCCGAGGATACTATGGGAAGTCGCTGTATTCGGTACTCTCTTCAATCTGTCTATGCCACCTCGCGAAAATAGAGTGAGCAGCTATCTTGTTCGGTCGATTAACGCTCAGTACCGCCTGAAGTGCAGTGAAGAACCGCAAGTATGATACTCTGATCCAGCAATACTTCTGCTTCGTCAGCTTATCGCTTTATAATCGAAGGAAGAGATGCAACAATGGATTTCGGACGGAAATCATTAGACAGGTGAGCAGAATCTGCTCTATTTGCTTGCACTAACATGCTGTAGCACAAGACATCTATCATCGTGTATTGCCTATCTTCTATGAATTGATAACCCGCTGTTATGATCTGAGACAGCAGGAAAACAACTAGTGATTTTGTCTTCTGTTGCTAACACGGTTTTTTCTTTGCTGCTCACACAGATACATGCGATAAAGTCAGATGAAGAGGCAAAATTATATGGCGAGAGCTTGAAGTGGAAACTAAAGAATGCTACTAGTTCTGGTAGTACCTATCTCCGCGTTCTAAACAGGTTTGAGTGCGTCGGAATTCATGCATAGCAGCATAGCAACTCCTGCTTTAATCGCGAAACGCTTCCTCATCTCCCGCGAACAGTCCGCGAACCCGCGATCAAGTCAATGTACCCAAAGCGCGTTTGTAACGAAATGTTGTCTTTTCACCTCTCACTACCACATACAGCACCCGTGTCTCTTCAATCTGCTACTCATATCTCGATGTCTTCTAATGCAATCTGTGCAAATACGCGACCCAAGCGCGAGGGTCTGAGCTTTTACGTCGCAATCTGCTTCAGCCTTTTGCTTCCGTCGAACACCTCAATCACCACCTTCGAGCTCCCTGACAACGCTCAGGTACTGCATCCAGCTTATAGACAACTAGAAAAGAGCTCTTTATTCTCGCAAAGCCTCAAAATCGAACAGCGTGAGGCTCCTTTTTGTCAAAGCTCTGGACGCTTCTTCGCTGGAACGCAGCCTCTCTCTTCTAGATCTACACTGTCATAGCAGTCATGCAAGATCCTTCTTACTATCAGGATAACGAGCCAGCAGCTCCGACCCTTCACCGAAAACAACCCAGCACAGTCTCACCTTTAGACACGTTCGCTCAGCCTGCTCCAGCTTTCGAAGATGTGGATATGTCCTCTTTGGATGGAGGATCAGCAGCTCATTCGCCAGCCTCTTTCCTTGACCCTTCTTCAAGTTTCATGCAAAGAAGTCATTCAGCCGATCCTCCGAGATCTCAGCAGCAGCCTCAAGCTGGCTACGAGCTCTACCATATGGAGTCCGGCCTGGCCTCTTCTATCCCATCCTTGTCACCAGTCAATCTTGGACCAGCTGGGAATGGCTCAAACGCTTCCTCGGGGACTCCAGCTTCACCTTATCCGCCTACTCCGCATTCAGCTATGCAGCCGGCAACCTTCAGCTTCCCTGGCAATGATTCTGCTACAGAATATCAACAGCAATACTCGCCTGAGCAAGGTCTACCATACAATACACGTTCTTCGCGACACAAATCTCAACGAAGCCTCAGTGCTGGTCAACTTCCTCGGCCTTCTTTTGCGCCTTCCAGTGCTAATATGCAAAGGCATAACTCATTGGCTATAGCTCCTTTGCCGATCCAAGATTGCCAACCTGCTCAAATTCCAGTCAAAGGTTAGCATTTCGCAATGCACACGCGGAATGATTGCTAAAGGACATACTACAGGTACTGCAGTCGGTGCTGGCGCATTTGTGTACAAGCTTTACAAGTCGGTCGATCCGTTTTCGCGTAAAACAAAATGGCTCATACTTGTTGAATAGTATGCTGTTGGACACAGAGTACCAGAATCTGATCGCTTTCACTTCTTCTGGCACCACATTTATCGTCAGCAATGCGACTGAATTCAGCAAGATTGTACTGCCAAAGCATTTCAAGCACAAGTGAGCTCTCATGTCGCTGCGCTGGCATGTCAATAGATGCTGATAGTCACACGTAGCAACTTCTCAAGCTTTGTTCGTCAACTAAATATGTAGCTCACCTTTTCCCGTTCAATTGACTATACTGATTTTGATTCAGGTATGGCTTTCACAAGGTCAACAAAACTCCTCGAGGCCAGAAAGGGTCAATCGAATCTCAATCTTGGGAGTTCTCTCACCCCAAGTTCATACGAGGCGGAGTCGATCTTCTTGATTCTATCAAGCGCAAAGCAACAGACGGAGATAGTAGCTCAACCAATAACGACCATTCTCGCGTTCTTTCTGCCCCAGGATCTTCTATGCCAAGTACTCCTGCAACTCCATATCCTCGGCCATCAAGAGGATCTGATTCATCTTTCCATCCTCCGGCTCCTCCTTCACAGCAGAACAGTCGTGAACCGCGGTCAAGGCAATCGAGCCGTCAATCTATACAAGCTCCTCAACCAGCAACTCCTTCTATCCCGCTACCCGAATATTTGCATCTCTTACATCAACATCAAGCTGATTTAGGCTTACATATCAATCGATTGGAAGAGACTTGTGCTTCGCTATACCAGATCACAGTCGAAGGAAACCGCAAGCAAGAGATGCTTGTGCAAATTGTTGGACAATTGTTCGATGCTCTGCAGCAAACGGATGTCAAGCGTAAGTGACATCAAAATCGTTGACTGTCAATCTTTACTTATCGAATACCCTCAGTGCCGTTTGAATTTCCCATGCATCTCTTCCAGGCAGCTGCGGTTCCAGCTGGGTACCCAATGTTTGATCCTATGGCTGGTCCCGACTATCACCAACAGCATGAAATGATGCAACAACAACACCTTCATCAGCAACAGCAGCAGCAACAACACCAGCAAGATCACAGATCATCGTACTCTGCTTCACCCAACCCAATGTCACAGCAAGATCATCCATTAGCTGGTCTCGGCGTGCACATGGATGGTATGCCAAATGGTTCTGGTCTCTGAATGTGTGTGACTTGATTAGTGCAATAATAATGGCTCTGGCAGCTGGATGTGGCGGGTCGTACTTAGTTAGGGATCATATATATACAAGCTAGAGTTCCGGTGGTTCTAATTGAATATCGCGCAATACTAATGCAATAATATACATGGCTATTTATCTTCTTATCTCGATCCCTGCAGGAGCGGTTCACTTTCGCCTTCCTTCGGCGGAATCTCCCATTGACCAGCTAATCCCGTTCCAAGCATTACCAGCGAGAGAAGCACATCGAGAATCCAGCTGCTGAGTGAGAGGAAGAAGCTGAAACCTAGGCTTGTGCCCATGTAGAAACGTTGATCTGTTCGATAGGCTTGAAGGATGATAGCCATTGTTGCTATTTGGAATGCCGCGTGCAATCCAACTAGACCAGCGCAGATCGGCCTGTAATAGCAATCAGATATGACGACAACGGTAGATTCGCTGAACTGACCATGCTTTGGCTCGAGATCTGCGCCCTCCGCCTAAAACAACCAGCATTGTGACAAGACTGCCCAAGCCAAAGACGATCGAAAGCTGAGATGTGTATCTGAACAGCGGTTTAGTTCAATGACTGGACCAAATTGGATGCTCTACTCACCCTGCTATCCTCCACAAGGAGCAGAAAGAAGTGTATTCGTATTCTCGCCTTCTCCTTCCCTGCTGTCCAAACATATTGATGACCGCAGATGAGTTTCGCTCTGGTTGGTTGTTCGCTTGAGCTCTCCCAATTAGATCCCAAAGTAAGCCCTGGCCCCTGACTTCTGCCTCGAGCGGTGCTGTATTTGAAGATTGGTCGAGCAGGGATATAGTGGGCATGATTGGTCTCCTGCAATCAGAGTCCTGTTTCGGGACTGTCACAGGCATCAGCACATACACTGAGATAACCTCAAGCTAACGCACATCTCCGGCATGACCAGACTGAAGGATCAAGTATTGACTGATCGCATCGCTGAAAGAGACCGTATTTGGTTCGTAGAGTAATAGGCGAGTGTTGGGGAGATTCAAAGTAGATCCTGCAGGCAAATAGGTCATATCAGCAATTTTGCTTGGATCTTGTAAACCCATGACGGACCAGTTTGGACTTGCTGCTGAGATTGCTGCCATCCCAACAGACACCAGGATGACACCTATGGAGAGCGTAAAGAGTACCAGCCTCATTTTGGCTGTGACTCGGTTGTGATGAAATGACAACGCCTCTTAACCTGAACGATCGAATTTGGCCCTACAAGTGGCACGCAGCAGCAACGCGGAATCAGAGTATCAGGACTACCAATATGCAGCTCTAGACAGCAGTCTCTCAAGCTATCGATTCTCCAATTCTGCGACAAAACAACAAACTCGCACTTCTAGCCAATAGGCTCGGGCTTTGCTGCTACTGTTGTCACAGCTTTATAACGTCAACTCAAAGTGACTCTAGCTAGCTCGAGGCATCTGGTTGTATCAAACGTTCCGCAAACCTCTCGCGCTGCTGGAATGTTGGATAATCCGTCAAGAGCTCGATTGCCACAGTATGCGATGGTATTGCTGTGCTCCATATCGACCAATTCTGTCAGCAGTTGGACAGCTTAGTGTGTAATGGATGGTATCGGTCTGTCAAGTCAATCGCATACCGCTAATAGTAGCTTCCTATTGCGCTGTCTATGTGGTCACAAAGGCATCATGATCTACCAGTACGAGTTAGTGCCTGGAGGGAGAGGTGAGCAATGTCAACTCACTATCACTTATTCATGTCGCTCACACGAATGCATGAGATTTCAGCCAACTCGCCAACAAGTCCTGACTAGTCTCGTATACAGCCATAGCACTTCAGCATTAGTGCACCGCATCATACCTTGGTGGCTCTTCGCGTATGGGTCCCACTATAAGCATGGTATTGATGGTATTGACTACAAGCCTTTAGGTTCTTCTCAATCTGAACACAGCAGAGGAAGCACGATACAAACACTCAAATCAACTATCTCGCTTTGCTTCGGTCGCCTTCATCGTTCTATCCTCTGCCTGCTTTGGTCCAAAATTTGTGCGTAGCCGATCATAAAGTGCATGAATTAAGCTTCGAGGCCTGACAGCTTCTTGTAATTCTAGGTATCGCTATGCAGCCCTTCTAACTGGCATGGTTTGAACTGATCGACCTGTCAACTCACTGCCGTTTCTCATTTCACTTACAGAAGTTTTACGCCTCAATATTAGGACCGAGTGATCAGATGGCCCTCGCTTTGGTTACATAAGTGGATGCTGATTGCTTGGTCAATTCTTTTATTCCTTTTTGCCCTATGCTTTGACGAGATTTTATCGTTTCAACTCACACAATCAATTTATTGGCTCATATTTCAATCCACCTGTGGCTCACTGGTCTGCTGACTGTACAAAGGCAGCTTTCTGTTTCTATAACAATTCACGGAACCATTAGCCAACGTTTTCGTGGTGGTTTGGGAAGATATTGTCGAGCTCCTCGACGATGAGATTACAGCAGAAAACAAATCTGGTCAACGTATACCACAGAGATCGATGACTACTTTGATCGCAAGCGATGAAGTTATTGTAGAACGGTAGAGATGCTTTACTCCAATCGTCCTGCTGCCCCCAGTATGTCCACCTTTGCTTTTACGCCCATTCGCTTATTCTCCTAGTAGGCATATATAATTCTAGCGTGGAATACATGAATATCAAGCTGGAAGTGTCTAGCAACCTCAGCAACTTAAGCTCCATCTGGCTATGTCGAAAGAACTGCGTTACAGGGCGAAGACGAGAAATCTGTGCAAAACAAGTAGTAGGCTCGCTCGCAAGACTACCAAGCGGCGCTGTCATGGTCTTTTACGCTGCCTGCTACTGGCGGGAATTTTGCATGTCAAAGTTTCTTCTGGATTCATCGTCGATGGGAAAATCAGAACTTCCCTCAATGAAATCAATGGCTAGCATTCATGAACTAGTTCAACTGCGCACATCAGGTCTATATTCGATCGACTTGCAAAGCTGTTGTGGTAAACGGACACCTTTTTTCTAGGACACCGAGATATGAACATGGACAAGGTATAACCAAGAGACAGAGATCTGTTCAGTCAGAGTAAGCTACGAAGTACGAGGGCAGCTTTGAGACCATTTGTGCATTGGTTCTTGCGACCGAAAGGATATCCTTCGCTTTCTTCTTACCGCTGTATTACTCACCAAGGCTCTGCAGGTATGCATGTAAGGTCACAGCCAAGGGAACGGGCTTGGCGGAAACAGCGGGGAAAGAAGACCCTGTTGAGCTTGACTCTAGTTTGACATTGTGAAGAGACATAGAGGGTGTAGAATAAGTGGGAGCTTCGGCGCCGGTGAAATACCACTACCTTTATCGTCTCTTTACTTATTCGATGAAGCGGAGCTGGACGTAACAGTCCACTTTATAGCGTTAAGG